>VDFB02075321.1:181202090-181369060 GCA_007258455.2 Sequoia sempervirens
ATTCAAAAACCAAGAAGTATGTCACCTCTGTGAAGAGTTCCATATCCAACACCATTTTTCCACCCCATATTACCCACAAGGTAATGGCCAAGCTAAGTCATCTAATAAAAAAATCATTAGAATCCTCAAAAAGACTGTGAATGATGCTGGTTGTGATTGGCATTTATAGCTTAATCCAACCTTATGGGCTTACCATACAAGTATTCGTATGTGCATTGGCGCCACTTTGTATTCCTTAGTATTTGGTTCTGAGGCCATCTTGCCTATTGAGGTCGATATTCCTTCTCTAAGGGTGTCTTTGAAAGGGCATATTGACGATGAAGAGTACCAAGTTTCAAGACTACATGAGCTATAATTCCTAGATGAACGAAGACATAAGGAATTAGATCATCTCCAAGCATATCAGAATCGTATTCGTCACAACTACAACGAGAAGGTCTTGAATAGAAATTTTGACATTGGTGACCTGGTCTTAATGGAGAATCCTAAGAATCAACCTGAAAGAGAGAAACTAGGAAAATTTGAACCTAACATGTTAGGACCCTACATTGTCACAAAATATTTTGGATCAGGAGCATATCAACTCTCTACTCTTGAAGGAGAACCATTGTCAACACCTATCAATAGTCTTCATTTGAAGAAGTTCTACACATAGCTTCTGAGAGTCTTGTCTTAATTATAAAAAATAAATTAAAAAATCATTACCTAGGTGAAAACCAGGCAAACAGGTGTCTTGGTAATATCAAAAAAATTAGAGAATCAAGAAAATAGTAAAGAGAAATAATTCGACCAATAGTGAAAAGCCACTTTGGTGGCACTTTGGATAAGTACCATGGTGAAAACTTGGAAAACATGCATCATGTGTAGTTGACTCTGCTTCTTTGTCTACCATTATTCTAATTTTACTTACCTGTACATATCACTTATCCTTGTACATATTGCCTAACTTTCCCATCCATTCCTTGTACATACCTTTCATTATAAAATGGTCATCTTTTCCATAACTTGGAATGATTGACATCGAATGCAATTCAAATCCCCCATCCCATCATATTCATAACCAATTGGTCTTATGCTTGACTGGGGGAAAGCACTTTACCTATGTCATATTTGGTTCTTACATTGGCTATCTCGAAGATGTAAAACCATCGAAAAATCCAAAAACATTACAAAATGTCCTTAAAAAAATCCAAAAATGTTAGAAAACTTCAAAAGCCAAAAAAAATCAAAACATGTCAAAAAATCCAAAAATAGAGTCAGGTTCAGTCGCACTTGTCAATCTTTGTCATTTAGTCAAACTACATTGCCTCTACGACTAGACGTAGGCAAGGCCATCTACCGATGTGCCCCCAAGGCATTAGGTCAGTCCTTTTAGGTTTGTCTGTATAAAATCATGATTCAATCCATTTGTATATATGACAAGGTCATTGGTCGTGTCAAACTATGAGGTCTCTGCGTGTATAACGTAGGAAAGGTCATCAATCGATGAGCCCCTAAGGCCACACTAGGTCACTCCATTAGGGTTCGTCACATGCACTACCACATAGGTAAGATATCTTCATAAAAATAAAGCTTTTTATAATCAGTCTTGTCAGTCAAAGTCTAGTCAAACTATGAGGTCTCTATGTGTATAACGTAGGCAAGACCATCAATTGATGAATCCCTGAGGCCGCACTAGGTCAGTCTTTTAGGGTTCGTCATCACACACAATCAATTGTGAACACATCATATCAAGTCACGCATCAACAAGATGAACAAGTCAACAATGTTATCAAGTCAAATCAAACAAATTTCCAAAGCAACAACTAAAACAAATCAACTTATGTATACTACAAGATGTGTCCTTCCTGAAAATAGACATCATCAAAACAATCAACCTATGTCTTATATAGGATGAGTCCTTCCTGAATTCAAACATTGTCAAACAATCATCATATCCTTACACATCTTGTCACATCAACGACATCAGACTCAATGTCTTATACGATATGTGTCTTTTTGAAACCAAACTTCTTTCATGCCTTATAAAGATAGTCATAAAATTGAAACCAGACTCAATGTCTAATATGGTATGTGTCCTTCCTGAAATTAGGCTCTATCAATCAATCATCTTATCAATCAAAACAATCAAACAAACATATCAAGTTTTGGAAAATAATTTTACTGGCTTTGACTTTGTGCCTTGTTTATCTTATCATTTCATTTGACTTTATGATTGGAATCCTGTTACTAGCTTTCTCAAGGATGTCCCATGAAGGATTTAGAGAAGCAACGATGTGTCAATATTTTGTTTTCTTTTACTGTTGTTTGTCGACTGCCTTTTAAATTTTATTTTTGAGTCACATTACTAGTTTCCTCAAGGATGTCCCATGAAGGATTTAGAGGAGCGATGATGTCTCATGACTCTTCTTTTATTATTTGTTGTATGTCGTTTGTCTTGACAAAAAGACTAGGGCAACTATGCCCTTAGTATGAGTTAGGGCATTCCTTGTCTACGACTGTCTGTTGTTAGCAAGTGGATGACCTTGCACACCTTGATCTATGTCATATCATGTTGTTTTTCTCCATTTGTATTAATTACCGCCCAATGATGATTAAGTGCAAAGCCTTTTTTGGTTCGACAAAACATCGAAGATTGCTAATACTAACATCCATGTCTTTTATTATTCATCTTTTTTTCCACTCTAACATTTCTTCTTTCTTGCATTATAACTTCTTCCAAACTAATTTCTATCAACTCCATTGAACTTTTGGCCATCAAATTGACTAATCGGGACTATTTCTAATTTTTTTGGAATTTTTCAAAAATTTGTCAATTTTCCCGAGGGGGCATACCTTCACTTCTTCTACACTAGGGCATGATTGGGGCATGTTTTTGATCGATTTTCTTTGACACAACGTCGAAATGACATTGTATCATAGAGGGGAAAAATATAGACACTGAAATTTGGTCTAAGCCTGCGACTTCAATTTCTTCATAATTTGTATTGTCATGGTCGTGATTAAATAATGTTAATTATTTAATTACTTTCTAAAGTCCTTTCTCATCTATTAATTAAATAACTTTTAATTATTTAATTAATTCACTTTAACATCTATTAATTAAATAACTTTAATTATTTAATTAATTCACATTATCTTTATTCTATCCTGATTAATTAAATAAACGTTCTTTATTTAATTACACTAATTAACTTTATCCTCCTTAAATTAAATAAATTCTTATTTAATTTATCTTTATCATATTTTCAACTATAATTAAATAAATACTTTAATACTTTAATTATTCATTTAACCTTTTCTTTACTCAATTAAATAAATATTATTTATTTAATTAATCCTTAAATGTTGAATCTTGAATTAAATAATCATTTAATTCATAAAAGTCTATTTTTGACATATTCTTCTATATTTAGATAAATGTTAAGTTATCTAAGTATTCATTCCCACTTGACTTGAGATCTATTTAAATTAGTCAATTATCTCCTGATTTAATGTCTAAGTGTCTTTCGCGAATAAACTCTTTGTCATAACTAGTCAGTTATCTAGTTAAGATGCTTATGCATTTACACATTTATTAATTAAATATCTTTATTTAATTAATTAATTTATGTGTGCATTCAAACAGATCGTTTCTATTATTCTATCTTTATCCTTTTCATGCAATCATTAGTCTTCTAATTTTTGAATACTTTCAACTAGAGATTAAATCATTATTTAATCTTGATCTCTATTCTTAGGTTTTATCACTCACGTCAGTACTAACATTTATGTCAATGCATGTTGAATCTTTTAATTTGAATCGTTAGTTTATCTTTCAATCTTGGCCTCTCATTCGAATGATCAATTTTCTATAAATTGATCTGACTTTTATCATTGTCTCTCCTCCCAAAATTGTATGACTTTTGGAGCACTTGTTTAATCTTCGATATTTTGCTATAATCACATACATAAAGGCTATACTTGCACACATACTAAAAATATGAGGGCAAGAATACCATTACGGCGAAATGGAGAAGGACAATCGAGGTCATTCATGGAAGGATGTAGATACTGGGTGAGATCGCTCTTTGTTTATGTTTATGCTTTCTTTGTGCTTTGTTGTTTAGCTTTAGATTACAATTCGAGTTTAATTGCTTTGTTAATGCTTTAATCCCGCTTTTTTTTCATGATGTTACATATATAACCTTGCATTTCATTCGAAAGGTTGTGAGATCAAGAAGGTAGGGTCCGAAAGATTAGTTGTACAAGGCACTAGGAAAAATGGAAATTTCTATCATCTAAAGGAGGCAAATGGAAGAATATGTTTATTGGCTCAATTTGATGAGTGTTGCTTGTGGCATAAGATGATGGGACACATCAAATTTTACAATGTGGTAAAGATCAACTCTACTCATGCTGTGAGATATATCCCTAAGATAACTAGGCCTGCAAATAGATTACGCAAGGAGTGTTAAATGAGAAAGCCAATAAAGACAAATTTCAAGAGCAATGAATGTTCTTCTACAATGACATTGGAGATAAATCACACTAACCTATGTGAACCTACAAGAACAAAGAGTCAACTAGGTGAAAGGTATTTCATGTTGCTTATTGATGACTAACCTAGAATGAATTGGGGTTAAATTTTTAATATAAAAAACAAAATCCTTTGATAAGATTAATATTTTCAAAGTAGAAGTTGAGAATGAAATGGATGCTAAGATCAAATAGAGGAGGTGAATTTACTTCAAATGCATTTGAAATTTTTATGAAGATCATGGTATTAGGAGACATATTATTGCTCCTAGGACCCCTCGATAGAATGAGGTAGTGGAGAGGAAGAATAGGATTGTGCAAGAAATGGCTAAGGTGATGATGAAAGATGCAAATTTTCTTGATATGTATTGGAAGGAAGTAGTTCACACTATTGTCTATTTGCTTAATAGAGTACAGTTGAGGGTCAATAGCACTAAGACCCATTATGATCTATGGTATGGAAGGAATCCCACTATTAGATACATCAAAATCTTTGGTAGTGGATGCTACATTAGGAGAGATGAAGAAGACCTTGGAAAGTTTGATTCAAGGTTTGATGAAGGGATCTTCATTGGTTACTCAACCAGAAGCAAGGCCTATAGATGCTACAACAAGAGATTGGGAAAGATGATTGAAAGAGAAAATGTTAAGGTAGATGAAGATTTTTGTCATATATCACACGAACCATAGGTTTTCAAATCTAATATACCTCCCCACATTAAAGAAGAAGAAGAAAAGAAACAAGAGAAGAAACAAGAATTGGAAAAGGTTCCTAAGACTCCAACAAAGTATGTGCAGAAGAACCATTTAGCAGATCAAATCATTGGAGATAAGAATGAAGGTGTTTTGACCAAGATAACGCTTACAAAAGCAAGTGAGCAAGTGAATTTGTGTTTAGTTTCAAAGGTAGATCCAAAGAACTTTGTTGATACCAGAAATGATGAAGGTTGAATGAAAGTAATGGAAGAGGAATTGAATCAAATAGAAAAGAATGTGAAATGGGATTTGGTTCCCAGACTAGCTAATAATAATGTTATAGGAACAAAGTGGGTGTTCTGAAACAAGATGAATGAAGATGGATAAGTTGTAAGGAACAAAGCCAAATTAGTATGTAAGGGTTATTCACAAGTTGAAGGTATTGATTTTGAGGAGAATTTTGCTTCGATAGCCAGAATGGAAGAAATAAGGATGTTTTTTTCATTTTCTACTCACAAGAATTTCAAATTCTATTAGATGGATGTCAATTCAACTTTCTTGAATGGTGATTTAGAGGGAGGTATATATTTAGCAACCAAATGGTTTCTATCTATCAGAACAACCGAACATGGTGTGTAGACTTTAGAATGCTTTGTATGGACTCAAAAAAGCTCCTAGAGTTTGGTATGTTCGATTGGATAAGTATTTACTTTACAAGGATTCAAGAAAGGTACTACAGATAGTAATATTTATATTAAGATAGAGGAAGACAATATTTTGATAATTGTATGTGTTGATGACATCATCTTTGGTGGAGATTATAATATGTGTAAGTTGATAGAAGAAATGCAGAAAGAGTTTGAGATGTATATGATTGGTGATTTTTCTTTCTTCCTTGGGCTTCAAATTATTCAACTAGATGGTGGTATCTTTATTTCTTAGGCTAAGTATGTTAGAGATATGTTGAAGAATTTTTGCATGGAGGATTCCAAACCTGTAAGTACTCATGTGGTCACTAGTTGTCAATTGAGCAAGATTGATGAGTCACCTGAGGCTGATCAGACTCTTTATAGGTCTATGATTGGAGGTTTATTATACTTGACTACTTCTAGACCTGATATTATGCATGTAGTATGTTGGTTACTAGATATCAAGCTAATCCTAAGAAAACTCATGAGAAAGCAATAAAACATAATATTCAAATATTTGAAGGGAACTCTAGATTATGGTTTGTGGTATAAGAAGGATGATAAATTTTCTTTGAGTGCTTATAATAATGCTAATTTTGCAAGATATGTGGATGATCAGAGAAGCACCAATGGAAGTGCATTCTTCTTAGGAGACAAATTAGTCTCTTGGTTCAGTAAGAAGCAAGACTCAATGTCCTTATCCACAAAAAAAGTTGAGTATATTGCTACAACTTCTTGTTGCACTCAAGTGCTTTGGATGAAGTAAACTTGAAGCATATAAAGGTGGTGTATGATGAAACCATTCCCATATTATGTGATAATACCAATGCAGTTAATATTTCCAAGAATCTGGTGATGCATTCAAGGACCAAACATATTTCTATCTAGTATCACTTTTTAAGTGAAAAGGTTGTAGAACAAGAATTCAGCTAGGAGTATGTGCCTACTAAGGATTATATTGTAGATATCTTCACTAAGGTGCTTTCAAAGGATAATTTTGAGTATCTCCAACATAAGTTATGGGTTATTTCCCCTCCTTTTTCTAACTAGATGCATAGATGGTTCATCTATCTAGGGGAGAAATTCATGTCATATATTTTTCTCCCGGATTGATGTGTGCTAGCTCTTAGGGGGAGTAGGTAGTTGGTTGGTTGTTGTTGATAGGGGGAGCATGTGCATATGCTAGGGTATAATGTGTTGTTGTTTCAAACCTTGATGTCAAGGGGGAGAATGTGCAGGTGTGTGTTGCCATCAATGCCAAAGGGGGAGATTTTTGCACATATGTTTGGTATTTTTTGTCATTGATGTCAAGACTTTGTTTGGGAGATTATTGAAAATATATTTGGAATTATTTGTATTTGATGTACGCTCGGTTTGGTTTGTCATTGATGTATGATGTTGTGATAATAGTGATGTTGATGCTCATGGTTGGATGTTATGCCTTGTTTGATGATAGTTAAAGTTGTATTGAGTATGGTTGTTTTCAGTAGAGATGATATCATGATGACATATTAAGATGAGGATTAGAAGTAATTATAAAGTTGGAGAGCTATTGTTGATGGTCTCGAGTATATTGTATGCTCTCTCTTGTTGTTCTTGAGGAAGTATGTGTTGCTACAAGTTGATGAAATTTTCTGCTACAGGAAGTTGCTTTGAAGACTATTTGGGAGAATGCTCTGCATTACTCTACCTTTGAAGATATGGTCTTGTGGTTTGAGATTCAGAGTTTATGCTTTGTGGATGTTGCATTCGACCTATCTTTTCAGTTCACCTATGTTGTTGAGGAGGCTTCTAGTAATTGCAACAGGTTGGTAGTTTTTGTTGCTTGTTAGGACTAGTCCAAAAAATGCTCCACATTTCTCTACATTGTTGTTTTTGCTTCTGTGGTTTGGGGAACATGCTCTCAATGTTTGTGTAGTATCTAAATTCATATTTCATGTGATGTTGTTTACTGCAAGTTGGTTTGTTAATGTTCTATCTCATAGTTGTGTATTTTATTCTTTTGGGATGAAATGTTATGTTTTTTTTTGGTTTGTGGTGGTTGTTTGTAGCATGATAGTGTGAAATAAGTATGTGCAAGTGTTTTTGTATGTTCATGGAATGTCCCTTTGTGGTCTGCACATCAATGGTTGATCTCTTTGGTGCCACATATTATTTTGAGTTGGTTTTCTAGTTAATTTGTGGATGTTTGGCCGATAGGGCTTGCTCTCTTTCTTGTGTTATTTTTTGGGGGTCTATGCCAACATTTGAAGTTGTGTTAAGTTGTGTTTAGGTCCTATACTATCTTTTTAAGAACCACATTGAGTAAATTTAGTTGAAAGTATGTTTTTAGGTTGGTTGGTAATGTGATACATGTTTCATCTTCACGTTTCCTTATTGCATACTTAGGTTGATGTGTGCTAGCATGTGTGTTGGTTTTGATCACATTGGAAATTGTAATAAGTTGAACTTTTGGTCCTCTATATATTTTGGATAGGACCGCATTATGTTTTTGTGTCTAACTTATTGAGGTTATTATTTATCTTTAGTTCTAGTCGACCTAATTGGTGTTTTGAGATCTTTCAAAGGATATAAATGAAACAAAAAATTAGTTGCAAGGAGAACAAGAGTAAGGTGGTGTGCAAGTATGGAATGATGTAGTGAGTTATGGAAAATAATGATCATATGAGCTTTAGCACCTCAGTCAATAGATTGTATTGTTGATATATATAGAAATTTCATACCTTCATGTATCCTGCTATCAAATACTGAGTATCTTTAGCAGGTCCTTATATCTTGTATCTTTCCCTTGGGTTGTGGGCCTCAACCTACAAGTCTTTTATAGCTTTCCCTAAGGTTTTTTACCTTAGCCTACAAGTCCTTCAGGAAGAAATTCACTTCCTTAAGTAATGAGCCTAATTAAAATAAATTGTAATTTTTTAAACAGTGAGCTTCCTATGTTGTGAGATTTCTCATTGTGGTTTTTCCCTTCTTTGATTTTCCATGTAAATTTGGTGTTATCTAGTGCATGTGTGTCCATTGCCTTATCTTTCATTGCTGCTAATTTGATTAAGTATTGTTGATCTGTGTAAGGGTTGTTGATCTTGTTAAAAGTCTATATTTGCATATTGTTCAAGGGTTTAAGATTTGAAGGGTTTAAGTGTTTATAGATATTGATTCACCCCCCTCTCAGTATCCGGGTTTGTTCAAAAATCTTCTCATAAGGTCTTATGCTTTCAATTTCTAAAATGAACTCACACATTTGAATTTGGGTTTTAATTAATGAACTAATTGTTTTTTTTGGTAGACTATTGGTGTGTATGCTCTCCCCTTTCTCTATGTTCAATCTTGGAGATCAAAACCACCACTAGTTTTCACATTTTTTGTACACCTAAGGAATACTAGTAAAGTATACTCTTCTCTTGTACTATGTGTGAGCCTAAGAATTTGAAATGATAGTATCTCCATTTATTTTAGTAGGAGGATTTCTTGGGGATTTCATCACCTCAATGACAACCTCAACCACCGATGGGGTATATAAAGGGGGAGACTGAAAATTATATCCAAGGTGTAGCCAACACCTTTTAAGCCAAGCCTCATGATCCTCGTTCTACCAAGACATGTACAGGTGATGAGAAGAAGAGAGACCTCCTTCAACTTGGGCATCCTCAGACAACCTTAATGTTCACAAAAATACTATGAACCTTTCTTTCAAAATCCTTTAAAACCATCATCCATTGGCTTAGTAGGGTGTAGGGTACAATATCATGCCCAAAGTTTCTCATCATGTACTCTTCTCTTATTGAGGTGACATAATTTTTTTGTTAGGACCTAGTCCTTCTAAGGAAAGGGGTGGTAAGGTGGTACATGAACTTATCATACCCTAGTTACCCATTTATTTGAAGGTATTACACTTGGTGGGTGGGCCTCTACTAAGTCAAAACACCTTTATTACTAGCTAGGTTGTGCTTTTTGAAGTGTTTTCTTGTCAAGACTCATGGTCACCATATAGTGGATTTTCTTTGAAAATACTCACAACTTTATCCTACTTTACACCTTGGATTCAATCCTATATGATATTCTTTGTTGTGTCATATATTTTTCTAGACAAAACAAACCTAAATCAGTCCTCAAAATAGTTAGATAACTTCAAAACCATAGACAAATTTTAGGTTCAACTTGCAAAATATTCCTCTAAGTCATAGTGACACTTCTTCTATCACAATGATGTGTTTGTAGTGTTTTAGTGATTTTGAATGCAACTCAATGCTTTTTCTAAAGCATTTTAATGCTTTTGAAGTTGCATATCGCCACTTTTGCACAACTCGATGCTTTTGACAAAAAAAATTGCTCTTTTTCAATACTAAAACCTTAAATTGTGTATAGTGGGGTGATCCCACAATAGTGGTTTATAATTTTTGGCCCAAGTGGACACTGAAATTATTTTTTTAACTAAATCTTCACATTCAGGCACCTATAGCGGCTAAACCGTGAGGAATTTGAAGATGATGCAAACTAGAGTCTCGTCACATTTTGTCTATAGATTCTAAAAATATTTTTCAAAATTTTTGGAATCAGATTACTTCCTTTCCATCTCCCACGAAAACTAGTTTTTCAGAAACAACATTTTTAAAAGTGACACACACAGTATAAGCATAACTTTTTTCCATGAAGGATAAAATTCTAATTCTTTCAAATTTAGATTTGTAACTCGATATCTAGTGCTTCCACTTGGTTAGATAGTTTTTATTGAATTTTTTTCTTTAATCAAGTTTCAAAGTCAAACCAATTACAATTCAAACATAGCATGACCCATTATTAGCTTTTTTGTATATATCAAAATTCAAATTTTCTTTTTGATAACTGCTATTTTTCCACGGTAGAACAAAGACCTTCATTTTCGATGAAAACCTATGTTTAATAAAACTAAAAAATAAATACATAATAAAATCAAAACATATTAAAATTATGTTTGTTGGATAGCTCGTTCGAGGACTACCTTATTCTAGTTGGGTTTGTGAAGATTCCTCCCATTTTCATCCTCAACCAAGCTAAAAGTGTAAAAATTTAGGTTTTTTTTGTGAACAAGGTCAAAAATCAGGAAAAGGGGGTTCGCTAGAACCAAGGGGGTTCTAGCGAACCCCCTTCCAAAAAGGGTTTTTCATTTGTTTTTTGTTCTTGCATGCATTAAATGGGTTCACTCAAACCCTAGTTCGAGTGAACCCTTTTTTGGTTCGTTCGAGGCAATGAGTTCATTCGAACCCCCAGAATGAACTTTTTTGGCATGGGGTCATTTTTTACAAGTTTTACTTCCTCATTCGAATTGTAAACCACTTTTGTGGGTTTAACTAGTGATGGTTTTGATCTAAACAATCTCTTTTGATATGCACAGTAGCGCTTTTGAAAAATCCCAAAAAAAATTTTATAGATAGTCACATTTGATAGGGGCAGTGCCATGCTTTTGATTGTTAAATTAATTTTTCTAGAATCCCTAAAATTCTAATTTTGAGAATTCAATAGTTAGTCATTGTAGAACCCAAGACTTGTTAAATTTATGATATATCATGACATGATTATTATATATGAGATGATATTTTGTTGTGCAATTGTGATTCTCATGATGTCATGTATTTCTATATGCATGTGATGGATATCTATATGATTTGATGTATGAATTTACTACTAAATATTGTTTGATTATGTTATAGGACAAATATATGTATGATGATTATGCAATAGATTATGGTGTGATGAATTATGATGATGATGCAATAGATGATGATATGCTATGTTGCTATGATTTTTTATTTATTTTTATTATTCTATGATGACCAATGTGATGATTATAGCATGATGTGATGATTGATGATGTTATATACTAATGAAACTATGATCATGGATGTAGGATATGTATGTATTATATGGAATTTTCTTTGTTTGTGTCATGGTATATGGATAGAATGGTTAGTATAATTATTAGGATAGAAGAAGTGATGTAGGATGATGATGGATAGATGGATCATGTCGATCAAATGTCTAAATAAAATATATAGGTGCGATATGGGATGTTTATTGGAAAATAGGATGGAAAAATGATTTTTCTTTTGTTTTTGGTTATGCTAAAAAATGTAGATAGAAATCCTTATTTTGATATAGCAAGTAGACACTATGCACTAGTGTATGAAGAACCAAGGTGACATCATGTCTATTGCATGGAATTTGACTCTACAAACAAATAGGATTATCCTTATTCATACCAAACATACAAAAAACCTTTTTTAAATATGTGAGAATAAAACTTAGAGCATGATAGTCTTATGCATAAAAAGTATGAAGAACCTGATATGCAAAGGATGTTTATTATGCAAGAAGCCAACTCAACACACATAAGGAAAATATTTGCCATGGTCATATTATAAGAAAATCCCACAAACATAACATATGAAAGAAATGACCATGTTCCATTTAGTGCTCCTCTAGACACACCAAGATATTGAAAAATCAAGGTGGCTTTGAGTAAATGGCGGAAGGAAACAAAAAGATACATAAAAAAAGAAAAGATTGACAAAACATATCACAATCATTACATCTCTTGCCAAAGAGATTGTATTTGTTATCTTGGATTGTGCCTACTGTAGGAAAGATCTATCCATTAAGGAACAGATTGGGATGATGAATTAGATTATTTAGGTAATAGGTATGTAGGTAGTGGGCTATTTTAGCAGTGATCCTAGCTTGCAATTTATCATGAATGTTATAGGTTTCAATTATTGCATTATTTGATTTTTCTTACCTTTTCAAAAGTAATTGTGATGATGATTTTATTATGGGTGATAGTTTTATTATGGATCCATGGGCGATTTTGTGTAGGTATTGATTTTTTTTTGGACTTTTGAGATTCTTTTTGGATTTTATTGGATATTTAATGTTTTTGAATATTTTGGAATATTTGATGTTTTTGGGATTTTTTGGAATATATAATGTTTTTGGATTTTTGAAATATTTAATGTTCTTGGATTTTTGGAATATCTAATGTTTTTAGATTTTTGGAATATTTGATGCTTTTTTATTTATTTTTGGAATATCTAATATTTTTGGATTTTTATAATATCTAATGTTTTTAGATTTTTCAAATATCTAATGTTTTTGAATATTTGGAATATATAATGTTTTTGGATTTTTTTAGTTTAAAGTAATAACAATGATCTAATCCAATGACTAGGTTTTAAGAAAATGCTCCTAGCTAGGTGTAGGATCATTTTATTATGGACTATGTGGAATGATTTTATTATGATACTAGGTGAGATAGATAACACTAGACATTAGTAAATTACCAAGTCATGCTAGGTGTACAAGAAAAAATATGATAGGTAGGCGGATATGGATGAAATGTTGAATTTATATTATGAATAGAATGGATAAGAACCTGATAGATGGTAGATGGTGCTTACTACACATGGTGCCTATAAACAAGTTTTCACCATGTTACTTGTCTAAAGCACCACCGAAGTGATTTTCACTAGAGGAAATTTTTTTATCTTTAGTCTTTTACATTTTTTTTTTGTATTTTGTTACACATGACGCTTGTAAATAGGCTTTCACCATGGTACTTTCCCAAGGTTGAACCAATAAATTGGTTTTCACCATTGGATGAATTATTTCTCTTTACTTTTTTATGTTTACCTTGGGATACCTCGAGGGTTAAGCATGAAACTTCTTGAGGTGATTGTTATTGATGGGATCTTGTAAGGCCTCACCATCAAGTGTTGAAAATTGATAATCTCTTGAATCATTGTTCATTTTGATGAAAAATGGTCCCAACTAGTTATGTTTAAAATTTCCCTTGACGTCTTGATCTAGCTGATTCTTTTGATTTTCTTTAAGGATTAGATAACCTACTTCAAAATTTTGATTCTTTATCCTTTTTTGTAACCATGACGAAAATGATTTTGATAGGATTGTAAATGATTTAGTGCACCAAGACATCTTTTTTCTGACAAATCTAGCTTGTGTAACTTGGATACTCAATATTCTTCATTTTCAATAAGATGTTGCAAGGATACCCTTAAAGAATGGAGTTTGATGTTAATAGGTAAAATTGTTCTGGTGCCATAAACTAGGGAATATGGTGTAGCACCCATAGGTGTTCAAATTCTAGTACACTAAGACCATAAGTTGGGGTTGAGTTGGATGTGCCGATCATGGCCATCGTCATTAACTGTCTTTAGTATTTTGAGTATGGTTTTGTTGGACACCTCAGCTTGACCATTTCCCTATGGGTAGTATGGTGTGGAAAAGTGGCATTGGATATGGAACTATGAGAAAAGACTTCATATATCTTTATTTTTGAAAGGTTTACTATTATTTTTTATAATGATGTAGGATTTACACCATACCAAAAAAATAGGTAGTTAAGGATAAACTTCACTATCTATTTATTGGTGATGTAGGTTAATGGGATGGTTTCTATCAACTTTTTAAAGTACTCAGTGGTGGTGATAATGAGCTTAAGACCATTAGATGAGGTGGGGGAGATTTTTTGTCTAAGGTGTAGTCCCCAATGTTAAAAGGGATAAGGTGTGTTGATTGTTTGCAACTTTTAGGTTGGTGTGTGAATTAGATCTACATGTTGTTGGCACTATAGAAATTTCTTCACAAACTTATGCGCATGTTGATCCATTGTAGGAAAATAGTATCATATCCTTAGTTTCTTTTTAGAAAGGATCTAGGACCACTAGAATGTGAACCAAAAACACCTTCCTATACCTCATGTACAGTAGTTTGGGCCTCTTTCAATTTTAGACATCTAAGTAATGTACTATCAAGACTCTTTTAGTATAATGTATCACCAGGAATGGTGAAAAGGGATGAGTGGTGGATACAAAAATTCTATTAATTAGTGGTTAGGTTGGATGGGAATGTGTTATCATGAAGGTAGGTATAAGTGTCATGATACCATGGGGTATCGAGACTAAAATTTTCACACACAAGTTTTGACTCAAGGACATTGAAGGTAGGAATCAAAAAAGTAAACTAGAAATTCACATCTCTGACTATTGTGACACATATCTAGGAGAGATCCAATAGCCACCATAGCATATCCAACTTTATTGTTTAATTTTTGTATTTTCTCAAAGGATATATTAGAAAAATATTTCTTGAAACTGTTGACCATTCTTTTATATGGGAGCAATTTATCATCCTTTTTCTAATAATCATCATTAACTTGTATGATTACTAGTTATGAATCACCATAAACATATAACTCTTCGATTTTCCATTGGATTGCTATTCTAAGTCCTATAATAAGTGCTTCATATTAGGAAATATTATTAGTACATGGAAATTACAATCAATATTCTTTTTAAATACAATCACCTTGAGGGGGGATTAATAAGACTTGTGTCCCTAAAACATGTGTGTGTGTGTGTGACCTATCAAAGTTTAACTTTAATTAGTTTGTAGGGGTGATGGAAAAAATTGCTTCATCTAGAAATTCTAATATGAGAAGATTATCATCATATAAGGGTACTTTTGCTAACTGATCTAAAATGGCCTATCCCTTTATTTATTTATTTAGCCATGTGGCCAGTGAGTGTTTCTTTTGATAACAAATACTTCAAAGGATAAAATTTGAGATGAGCTTAGTTTGGTGATTGAGCATGTAGTTTTAAAGCTTTTGTGATGTGAAGATGACCACTAAAAAATATTTCTCAATAGAAGTGTAATTAATTTTGTATCCTACCAATGTCCAACTTATGTAATAGCTTGCTCTCTCTTTTATAGCATCATCATGTTGTTCCAAGAGAACTCCTAATGCTAATGATGTAGCTAAAATGTATAATATCGATGGTATATCTAGAACTAGAGGCATCAATATTGATAGTGAAGTTAGGTAATTCTTTATTTGATAAAATTATTTTTAACACTTCTCGTCCCATTTGAATATGACATCTTTATGGAGAAGATGAGAAAATAGATGATATTTATCACCTATTTGTACCATAAACCACTTGATATACTGTATATTTCCTTGGAGACAATCAAGTTTCTTGAGATTATTTGGGGGAGGAATTTCTATTATAGTTTTAACTTTCATGAGGTCAACTTCAATACCTTTATGAGACACAATGTATCCAAATAGTTTTCTTGAAGTGACACCGAATATGCATTTCTTAAGATTTAGCCTCACCTAATATATCTTTAGTCTGTCAAATATTTGTCCAAGAACATGTAAATTTCCTTTCCTTGTGATTATTTTTTCCAATTAGTCATCTACATACTCTTCCATTATGTTATGGAACATGACATAAAAATTTATTATCATTTCTCTTTGATAGGTTGCACTAGTGTTCTTGAGATTGAAAGGAATTTTGTTCCAAAAATAAGTACCCCATGAACCTATGAAGAGATATTTTTTTGGTCTTCTTGTTCTATATGGCTATGATTATATCTTGAGAAACCATCCACAACAGAAATCATCTCATTCTCTATTGTCAAATACACTAGATGATATCAATGTTCGGTAATGTAAAGTCATCCTTCGAACAAGCCTTGTTTAGATCTATGAAATCACTATAGATATGGATTCTCTAGTGGCTTTTGAAATAGTTACAAGTTTTGAAACCCATTTTAGATAATCTATCAACCTAATAAAGCCAACATCTAGGAGTTTTTGTAATTCCACTTTGACTAGTAGTGCAATTTGAGGATGCAACTTACATATTTTTTGTTCTATAGGTTTAACCTCTAGGTAGATAGTCAAATGATGGACTACCATCATTGTATCTATTCTTGGCATTTCCGCATATGAGAAAGAAAAATTTACTTTTCATAGCTTAAGGAATGATGTGAAACCCTTCTTCTCTTCAGGTTTCAATGATGCAATAAAGAATGTGATTTTGGGTCTATCAACTAATCCAACATTTATTTCCTCTAATGTCTCTACTACAATTGATGATATCTCTTGATGTTTAGTAATACTTGGGAGTTAAAATACTTCATCTCTAAGCACCTTAAATATTTTTTCACCCTTGGGTACATCCTTTGTTTTTACTTTTTCTTGATCTGAAAGCTCACCACATTATGGTTTTTGCTAGGGGATATTTTATTATTTGTATTTTCTCTTTTGTGACTAAAGGATTCAATTCCCCCCACCATAAATTATTCTTGTACATAAAGGTCTATATAAAATCCTACTTCATGATATTTGGGTGATATTCCATCACAAGGGACCCCATAAACTCAAAAATAGCTTCATCGTTTTAAAATATGTCTAGAATTAGTGGTTGTTGTTGGTCACAATTGAAAAGTTAGGGATAAATGAGTGAAATTTTACTGGTTTGTGAGGGAGATGTAAATGATATGTATGTTAATGCATTAATGGACATTCTTTCAAATAGTTTAATGATGTACATGGAAGATTCATTAATGGTATCATTGTGAGAGGTTTCAACTACAAGGAAAAAATTAGCTACCTTCATAAGGACACATTTAATGTCAAGTGTAATATTACTTAATGACCATACCCAAGCCCTTGACATTTCTATATTTTTCTAGAATGATGGGTTCTATTATTCCTTTTTGATGAAATTCAATGCAACCTTAACCTATAAATCCTATGTTCTTGATAATCTGGAAACACTTACTATAATGCTCAACTGGTAGGGTTGGTTGTTCTTTATCTTCTTTGTATAACCATTTTAAAATATCTTCTTCTATGACATCTTTGGTTAGCTCTCCCCAATTTTATAATACCATGGGTTCATATCTGATAATTGAAGAGGTTTTTCTATACATTGAGGTTTAACATATGTCTTAGGAGAAGACAAACATTGTCCTACATAGAAGGACCCTTTTAGATCATATTCTCTGCAACCATTGTCATGTATTTGGAACTTGACTTTGAGAAGGGGATCATGTGTGGTGTATGATGAGGCCAATGTGGATGGGTTGATATCAGATGATGACAATGAGGTGATGTCTTTTATTAGGTACTTGGTAGATTTTATGGTATTTTTCCACTAAGTTTTGGAAATAGTGGAAAGGGTGAGGATCCTTATAATGGTTACCTTGATTTCATTGTAGGGAAACTTTATGCATTGGTGATAAGTGGTTGGGATGAACTACATGAAATGTATCTATGGGTGGTCTAGGAGAATTTTGTATGGGAGATCAAGGCCCAATACTTGACATGTGGTTTTTACAATTGTGTGACCAATGTGGATAGGTAGTTTGATTATTCCTTTTGATTCACTCTCATTATATTATATTCTTTGATATTAATGATCTTTTTTTTTTCTATGACACCATCGAAGTATCCAATTATTTTACCAATTTTAGAGTACAAATGTTTAAGCCCACTCCACCATCTATTAGGACTCTTTTGATTTTATGCTTATGAACAAATACTTCTAAATATAAAGCTTGATTATGATATGAGGTGATAGGAAGGTCTTTATCTATGCATATGAGGTGGTGGTTCGATGCAATGTGTCCTACTATGGATTTTAATTATTTAATATCTATGTTATTAGGTACATATGATGTTATAAGTACTTTGCCAAGAACCTCTTTATGCGCAGGATATATATGGAGTTATAGTATGGAAATTTGAGCTATTTTTTTTCTTCAAATGGTCTATAAGAGTGTATTTAGATGGTAAAAATGTATTCAAGATTTATTTTGTAGTGGGTCTCCTTGAAGGGTAAATTTCTCACACTATGTAGTAAAAATGTACTCAAGATTCCTACTTGGGATGGTGATGATGACAATGTGTTATTGGATTCTTCAATGTGTCCTACTACAAATTCATATGAATGGTTTACCTTAGTGTAATTTCCTTCCTTTACCTAAGTAATTATTCTTACCATGATTAGGGATTGGATCCTTGTAGCTATCAAGATCTTTATGGCTAGAATTTCTAGGATGTTGTTCAATGTTTACATCCCCTTGATCAATAAGATCTTGGATGAGATTTTTCAATTTCATGCAATTAGGTGTTTTATGAAATTTTATTCTATGGTACTCACAATAGTCATTGTCATTGTACCATGAAGGTTTGAATTTTGGTTCATCATACTATCTTAGCTGTAGAAGATTAATGAGATTGGTTTGAATTAGTTTCTTCAATACAATTTTGATTGGCTCACCTATGGGAGTGTACTTTCATTTAGTATTGGTGTTTTTTCTAGGTCCTCCTTTTGGAAGGTTCTGGTTTTGATTATTTTATTGATTGTTAGCTAGTGGCTATATATTTTGCACAAATTTAGTGTCCACTATGCTGTCATTGGTAACATTTTTATTTTTGTTGTATAGGTAAGGTTTTTCATTGGAATTTGACGCATGATATTTGCTTTCTTTGTAGATTTTTCATAAGTCCTTTTGTGATGAGATTTTTCAATGGTGATTACTTTCTCTATAATCTCATAAAATGTGTTAGCACATTGCACTTGTAGATGGAAACATATTTATTTATTGAGGTTCTGAACAAAGATTCTCAAGATTTTTTTTCTAGTATAGGTAATGTGAATTTACTAGCCATGTTTCTCCATCATTGTAGGAATGAAGTGAATGATTCTCCATTTCATTCTTGGGTTACATAAATCAGTCATGAATATCTCATATTCAATATTGTAAGAGAAGTGACTAATGAATTTTCTAGCTAGTTCATGGAAAGTCTTGATAACTTGTTGTAAATGAGAGAACCATTTTACTACTTTTCCTCCTAAAATTTAGGGAAAGAGGTGCATCAAATATGTGTCACTATAGTCTACCTCTAGACATGCTATGTATAATTCTCACATATTTTCTCATGGATCACCTCTTCCCTTATACTTTTCAAACTTTGGTATTTCAAAGTTGTGGGGGAAATGAACCATAGTTACTATTTGATGAAATGAATAAGGACATATTTCTTCAATTGTGTAGCTTTTATTTATTTTTCCTAATTGCATGTTAGTTACATTTTGATGAAAGCTTTATATTTGTGATACCAAGTCATTTGTTGTGTTGATTGGTGTTTGATTAGAGGGAATGTATTTTTGATGTTGTGGAATGGATGCATAATTAAATGAAGGATTTTGATTTTGTGCAATGTTTCGTTATTGTGGGACGTTGTATGAATTGAATGAGGGATTTTGATTTTGTGGAATATTTTTTTGTTGTGGGATGTTGTAAGAATTTAATGAGAGATTTTTATTTTGTGCAATATTTTTTTGTTTTGGGATTTTGTATGAATTGAATGAGGGATTTTGATTTTCTAGAATAGTTTTTTTTTTGGGATGTTGTATGAATTAAAAGAGGGATTTTTATTTTATGAAATAGTTTGTTGTTGTGGGATGTTGTATGAGTAGTTATGGGTTTATGGTATATGTGTATTTGTGGGGATGATAAATGGAATAGATTGAGATTATAATTGTGATGAATTTGAGATGTTTAAATTCTTAGGTATGTTAGATGTGGAAGAGTGATTTGGAATATTGAATGAAAAAATTTATCAGTGACTCGAAATAGAAGATTGATGGGAATGATTTGGGTTGTGTTTTCTCATGGTTATATTTGATGTTTGTGAAGTGTATGGAATTTTTATAGGAATGTGAGATGTGATAGTTTGTGAAGTAAATGGGTTATTTGTATAGTTTGATGTGATGGGTTATGAAGAAAATGGAATATTGGTGTTATGAGGTATGAATGAAGGAATTTGGGGATTTGGAATAGATGTGGTTGTGTTATTATATGTGAAAGGAATTTGATACCGAATTAATGTATTGTTTAGAAAATAGTATGGAATTTGTGTCATGAGAAGGTATGGATGGTTGAATTGACATATTTGGAATGGAATCTTGAGGCATAGATACATTGATAGATTGAGATATGGGTATGCTTGTAGTAGATGGGATGTGCGATGAAATGAAATTTGTAAGGGCTTATTCCCTAATTATGGAAGTGTTAAAGTATGAAGGTAGTTTAGCACATTTTTCGTTTTGGTCCAAAGCAAGGAGGGCATCCATTGCTCTTCCTATTGTTGGATCTTGTTGCATCTCTAATAATTTATCTTTTGTTATTTTAATTAGACTCATGCATGATGTCTTCTATGAGAGTATATGGGGGTAGAGGTTGTGGTGTTTGATACTCATTAGGTTTGAATATATGATAAGGAATTCCAAACTTAGGTTGTTTACAACCCATGGTTGTGGTAATGTTTGACTCACTTTGATTGGACTCCATGAGTTTCTATGTTAAGACCTTGTTAAAGGCATTAATATTTGAAGACCTTATGAGATCAAGATGTAAGATGAAATTTGGGTGATTTGATATGGATGTTTTTTTTTTTCTAATGAACTCTACTAAGACACATTTTTAGATTTGGACAAAACGATGTGATGATTTTGGATAAGTGTGTTGATGTTTTATTGATGTGAGATAAAACCTCAAAAAAATAAAATTAAATCTACATATTCATGTGGATAAGTGCTAAGATTTAGATGATTTTTTTTACTTATACTAGAATAGTAATTCCAAGAAAAAGGGATGATGATGGGTTTAGTAACTTAGAAGTGTTAAATTATGTGATCAGAAGTAAATGCACAGAAAAATTAATTTGAAATCAGACAAATAACACAGCATATATCCTAGGAAAACCCTCCTCTTGAGGGAGAAAAACCCAGCAACAAAGATCTCTCTTATATTGATGCAACAGAAGCAATAATTCACTTTACAATGAGGCTGAACACAAGGCCAATAACCAGCATCTACTCTAGATGCAATAACAGATGATAATCTGCTCTTCCTTGTAATCTGCACTTAGAGAGATTCGCAATCTGCTCTTGAATGAATTCGCACTTGAATGAAGGAATAAGTCGAACTTGCTTGATCTTGCCTCAGCTCGCCTTTATGCTCGGACTGTCTTCCCCAAGACTTCATCACTGCACTATGTTCGCTCTGTATTGAGGTACTCTGAGAGATGTTCGCCCTTCACTGTGTGATATATTCGCACTTAAGCATTCACACTTGATGATACATCTGCATTTGATCAGACTTGCCAACTTGAAGCGCACTTGATCAGATTCGCTAGCTGTAGTTTTGCCCTATTTTTTTATGATTACTCTTTGATCAGACAATATATATTCGCACTTGTGAGAATGTCCGAACTGGCCCTTGACCCTATTCATTATCATGGACGAATGTTCTTATATGCAATTTGGAGAGGTCGCACCTCTTCATATCATGAGGTCGGCTACAAATACAATTCCTTAGATGAAAGTCGGCCTCAACAGATTTTATTATCAAGATGACTTTGTATCTTCTTATGTCGGCCATAGTTAAACATAAAGAATGTCGGCCTAGATAAATGAATGCCTCTTCACAAGAGGTCGGCCTCAAATCATAACAACACATTAAATGACTTCTCATGTCGGCTATACAAGGTGAGGATGAACAATAATAATAACAATGAATATAATTTGAATAGCCGACGGCTATCATTCAATTATATTTTTCACGAAGGAGCTGCGCTGGAAGGAGCTACCGATGCTGCTATATCATTAACAAGAAGCATCCAATAAAACTAAGTGAATTTTCCCATAAATTATTCATACTGACTCAAATATCTACTTGAAACAGATAGCTTCTCATGTAAAATTTTAAATTAGTGATAAATTATGAATATCTAGATGAGATTATAACTATTTTGGTTGTTGGATGTTTGGACGATAGATTATGATGATGATAAGGATGTTTGTCAAAGCCTAGGGTAGTAACTCTGAAGTACAAAAAAGGATGATATGAACTAGATATGAGTTTCAATTTGTGGTTGGATAATGAATGATGATTTTAGCTCAAGTGTTCTAGAGGTCTCAAATTTTAGGTCTAATTGGTCAAAAATTCTGGAAACTAACTTTTGGAGAATTCTAGAAATTTTAACATAGGTCAAAAGTGTTGTATGAATCAAATGCACCATATTATGGTTAAAATCACCATAAGGTTTCAAATGGAACAAAGGAGGATCATAAGTGATATGCAAGAGGTTTCAAATGCACAACTCTATCAAAAAAGTGTTAAAGGATGTTAGAAAAAATTAAATTAGGTCTCAAATCAAAAGCACCAATGTATGGTCAAATGCATAATTGTAATGCCCAAAACTTTATAACTAACAAACCAAGCAAAGGACACAACACAAATGTCAAATTTTCATCCATGAACACAAGACAAACCCATACACATTTTCTTCCAAGCGAACACAGGGGAACCTAAGGGGCTAGACCTAATTCCTCGGGGGCTCATCTTTGATGGCCTTGCCTACGTATGTATTTCGCAGAGGAACCATAGTTTGACACATTGAGTTTACTCCAACTCATAACTGATTGACCAACAATAACACAAAACATTTAGATTTAACTCACAATTGTTCTCAAAAGATATAGTAAATACATTTAAAAAGACAACAATGGATTTGAACTAACACTAGGTTTGGCTGACAGTAATGTTTATCATCAAGCTTAGATCACAAGATACTATACCAATGAGTTCACACAAAAGACCATTACTACACACAACTACAAGGAGTTATCAAGAAAATCTCAAGGGACATATACACTAACTCTCCTAGTGATCTCATTTGAGAACAATAAAATAGCTAGACACACATTAAGTAACTAAGATAAACAAAACTCTAGCACACATGTCCACTATTATGCCATAAGAATTTACTACTTAGCTTGTATCATATTTTCTCATTAATCTTAACTTGTAGGATAAATAAAAAAAGACAAAAGTCTACAATCATTCCATTACACACTTGATCAAATAATAGACCCATAAAATTTCTATCCATATCATCTCTTATTCCATCTACCTTCTCACATAGTTAATGACTTTTTAAGATGCTAAATTTGTAATTTTAATCAAATAATTAAAAAGAATCTCATATTTCTCTTAACTATTACGATTATTTTTCTTAAATACCATATTTCTCTTATGTCAATAAGAATTTATACTTCGGGGTCTAAAATTTAGTTAAGAACTGATCACAAAATGCAACATTCAAGATAATGAATAACAATTAGGTAAACATGCACGATTTATGAAATCAATAAGAAGCATGATAATGGCTATAATTGTATGTAACTCGAGTGTCGAAGCATTACAAGATAAAATATTGAGTATTCATTTGTAATCACATCTACTATGTCATTCAACTCATCATATAACAAATAAATTGACTTTAAATTTTTAAGATAAAAAGAGATCAAGCTTAAATTCAATTATCCTTGTTTCAAAAACTACTATTTTTAATTCAAGAAATGTATAGTGATTATACCTTAAGATCATATAACTATCAATATCCCATATATTTAATTAACCCTAAAGGATGGGTGTCATTTTACCAGCATGTATAAGTACCGAAAAATTCTATGAGGAATTAGAGTACGACATCTTCTAATAGTGATAATTATATTGAATATATGTGAAGATGCCACGTATATACTTGAATAGTTTGTGGTTTAAAATAGACTTTTGTATATAATTACATGATCTAAATGATCCCGAGCAGCAAATGAGATAAGAAAACTGTGTCATGGTGATTTCATGAATTTGGGAAAACAAATGCATAGTCAAGGTAGGGGAGAGGGGCCTATAGTGAAGCACCCTAACTTCGCGTTTCTCAAAATCCTACATGGAAATTTCAGATCACTCCCAATTCTATACAACAGTTTATTTGGCAACTCATGTGCTTCTATTTTTTGTTTTAGGGTCACATCATCAAATATGATGCCATATCAGCATGCTTTTTGTTGAGGCATCCAAAAATGCCCATAAAAAAAGTGAGATTGATAGTGGTGCACTAAGTCATGTTTTATTGGTGCGCTGATGTGGCATCACATGATTTGTCACTTTGCGTACTTTATGGATAAAAAATGTTTTACAATTGGATATTAAAGTTCTCCACTATGGGGCCCACTAAGGACTACTTCTATCCCCACTATTGGACCCTACTCCATTATGGGCCCCTCTCCCCTACATGGACTGTTAACATAATGCCTCAAGATATTTCATGCACTGGCTGGAGGTTATGCATGACTTAAGACTTTTTGAACAAGATTTAGAAACCTATAAGAAAATGACAAATTGGCAAGTGAGAGGTGTGCACCCAGACGAAATGTGAGGCATGTTAATAGAATACTTCATGAAGCCAATTATTTGCAGGAAAAGCATGGAACATGTGTGAAGAATAGGATTTCTTTTTGAAACTTTATGGATATAATAAATTTGGCTTGTCAAAACCTTAAACTCCAACCATGAGTTTTGGAAACCCAGATGTAGACATCCACTCAGCGTAGGCAATTGTGACGGATCTAAAGGATATGTATGCAAAAATTGGAAACACGAACGTTATTTCTAGAACTAAATGACCTTAACCATAAGAGGTTTAATCCCATTAAATACATTAATACCAAGATATGATTTGTATCAAAACGTTAGAGGCATCTCAATTGCTTGCAGATGGCTTGAATCAAGTATAAGAATTTGGAATGAGAGCGTGGATTTATTCATAATCGATTCTACCATCTATGGTTTAAGAACATGACAAACACTCAAATTTAACATTCAGTTTGCATGAGGGTAAGAATTTCACACCTGGTAATACATCCCATATGGCCGCACCTTGGTAACAGTCTTATACCTCTCTTTCAGGCCCCGATCCTCGCCTCCCATGGCAATCCGCTAACCTCTCAAGGCATCGGCTTTCCAGTTCCCCTCTAGCGTGGTCCTGCTACTGCGAACAGATATGAAGCTCCTTTTTCTTTTATGCAACAACACGAGTCATGCTTTTAAAGGCACACAGGCCCCCCAATATCCATCGACATGATTCTCTATGTTTGTGTGTGGATTAAAAAAATATCTTCAGTCATTGAGACGTGGGTTCCCTATCAGCCTTGACGACTCCCTTATTTCCAAGCACAAACTTGAATGCAGTCTCTGAAATTCTCTTTTCTCCAAACTCCTCGTCCCTGTCCCCTCTCCCATGCAAAGTTTCCCCTTTTTAAATATCATGCCAGAATCTCTATATTTAGAGATTTGAGGACAGCGATCGGGTTGTCAAGACTCAAGATAAGCTAGGAAAAGCCCTCCATAAAAGCATCGAAGAAAGCCTCGATCTCTCCACACGAGGGCAGATCGAACTTCACATCCCCCAATCACAATCCTCCCGCCCCCCACCACCTTTTTCCCCCTCCATTCAGCTATCTAAACGGTCTCCTATCTTCTCAACCACGCCTCCTCCGTGCCAAAAATCTCTTTGTTGCGTTTCTTTTTTTCTATTTTTTTCTTCCCAAGGATATAAAGTTTCGTCTTTTTGTTCTAGTTCTTACTGCCAAAGATCTTTTTGAAAGCCCCCCACAAAGCATGCAGAGCAGGCCTGGAATTTGATGGTCTATTTGCCCGTTTTTTGCATTTTGGACCGTATATTACAACCTAAAAATTTATTAGACCGTATCATTTGACTTGCTACATTTTTATATAACCGTAAATATGACACTTCAAATTATTATTAAACCGTAAAAAATTATTGTAGGCATATATATATATATATATAAATAATGTTTATGATAAAAATATAAATTAGTTTATAATTGGAAATTGGAATAATTCTTTCTAATTTCACTTTATATTAATATATATGATTTATTATAAATATATTTATTAATTCAAAATCTATTGAAAATAGAAATTTTGAAGATTAAATATAGTTCTTTCTATTTTTTAAAAGATTTTGACATTTTTACTAATAGTTATCATTGCTTTATATTAATATATATGATTTATAATATTTATTATAAAAATATATATTAATTCAAAATCTTTTCAAAATAGAATATAATTGATTTTTAACTTTTTGAATATTTTAACAAGATTTATTTTCTACATAATTTAGAAACTTCTTGTTACAATTAACAATAAATTTTAGATTTTAGATTTATTTCTAATTATCAATATTTTCTAATTTTACAGTTTATATTTATATTTATATATATAGGATATTCTTATGAATAACAACATAGCACAAATTTTCATTGTATTTTCAAAGCATTTATTTTATAGCATTATTTTTTAAACAACATTTATTTTATAGCATTTTGTGTACAGTGACTCTTAGCTTTGATTTTCTTCAATAGAGCATTTGGTTTTATTGGTGAGCATGTTGAGATTTTGTTTGCCTTTTCAAATAATTTATGTTTTTAGATAGATGAATTTAAGATTAAACTATAAAAAAATTTGAACAATAGCAGCTAATTTCACTTTATAGCATTGTTTTTTCAACAACCTTTATTTTACAGGTGATTCAACTTTGATTTTTTTAAGCAATACTTGTGTTTTATTGGTGAGCATGTTGAAATTTTAGATAATGAGTTGAATAAGGATTAAACTATTTTTAATTTTATATAGTTATTTCTGGATAGGTTTGAAATTGATATTTAAATATTATTTTAGATAGATCAATTTGCAGATTGAACTATTTTTTTGGTCACTTAGAGGTTTCCCCTCAGCCTTACCTTGGGCTTATGGATTGAACTATTTTTATTTTTATATAATTATTTCTTGCTAGATTTGATTTGAAATTGATATTTAAATGTGTTTTTATGATATTTACACATATGAAATCAATAAATTAATTTATAGTCAAAATAGTAATACAATTTTACAAATTAGAGAATAAATATATGGAAAAAACAATCATATTGTGCAATATAATTATTCTTAATCTAATACTCTATGCATTGTCAAAATGTAAATTACATATATATAATTATTTAATTATCAATAAAATTTATTATATGCAATTGGATTTTACTAATTAAGTGCATGCATAGTTTCTAAAATTTGTAAATTTTCTAACATAATTATTTTATAAAATAATATTTCATAGATTACTAATATATTGATTTTTTAGATACTTAATTTTTTTTTTTGACAATTAAATTTTTTCATAAAACGTAAAATGACAGGTATTTAAATGAACAAACCGTCACAAAATTTCCGTATGACAGGCAAGGGTGACTGTCAAATTCCAGGGCTGATGCAAAGATTCTTTTGATCAAATCCCGATCTGCCACCTCCAAGGCAACCACCGACAACTAAACTTCCTCTGAACTCTCACTGACTCATGCAAGATATCATGTCATTATCTACGGGCCGTGGATGTTATTATTAGTTGCATGAAAAACAATTCCCTTTCCAAAACTTTCGTCTCCCATAAAAGGTGGCAACTATTATGTGTATTACATAGTGAAGTTCGAATTGCCAACAAGCTATAGTTGAAGTTCCAATTAGATATCAAAATGAATACATTAATACGAACATGTGGGCCAAAGGATATGTGGACTAAAGATGGTATCAAAAAATGTTTGCCAATATGAAAGTTAAAATGGTGGTGTGATTATTAATGATCTATTAAACTCATGTATATGTATATAGTGTTACAATAAGCATATACATGTCAATATGGTATCCAAAATTATAAGCATAAGAATTATAGTATGTCATTTAGTCCCTATTGTTATACATTTAAACAAAATAAGCACGAGTCTAAAATATAAAGCCATGATCAGGATCAAGAAGCTATCATAAGAAGGAAGGGCACTTAGTTAAATAATTTCAAAAGTAATTAAGGTGGTCCAAGGAGTATAATAATCCAAACATCTTTTTCAATTAACACGAACCATATTGTGAGATACTGCCATAAGGTACAACAAGAGAGTGATGCTATTTTTTTTTTAAATGCATGATTGTAAATCATCCCTCCAATATTAACCTATGTTTTAAAAGATATCATGTTGTAGTAAAGAGAAGTAAATAGCTAATCTACTTACCGTTGCTTGTCTAACTATTTTAACATTAGTTAAACCTAATACTCTTAAAATAATTTTCTAGGAATATGCATTATAGTTAATTGGTAGTGGTCTTACAATAATTTTACAAATCAAATGCACCAAAGTAGGGTTAAACGTGACACAAGATAATTAAATGCACCACATGATAGTCAAATACACCAAAAGATTATCAGATGTGCAAAAGAATAGTCAAAAGTTCCATTGTAGCTATCAAATGCACCATAGTAGGAATCAAATGCACAATTCTAGCCTAAGAGATGCACAAACAAAATATCAAGGTTTTAGAAGTGCAACAAGAGGTCTCAAATACATAATTTTGGAGTCAAAGCAATTTTTTTGGTTGGGAAGTACAATTTTATGTAACTGTGTTGGAAATTGGAAGATTGTCATTGATGTCAACATTTACATCAGTGTTGGAAAGTAGAAGATTGTTATTGATGTAGTAGAATATTGTTATTGATTTTAATAGTTGCTTCAGTAATAATAGTTTGAGCTATACTTATCCGGTACTGGAAGTTTGTTGATCCAATATTTTCACTAGTAGAATTTGGCAAATAAATTACTAGGTGACTAAAAATTTTAGTCACAATAACTAAAAATGACCAAATTCTACTCATTTTTTGCAACTTAGCTATAAATGAGTAAATAAATGACTAATTTGGTTGTTGACTAAAAATTATTTAGTCACACAAATAAAAAAGACTAAATAGTTAGTCATTTATTTAGTCATAATCCATTTCAATAAATCATTTAAGGAATCAAGAATATAGCCTGCCAAAATACTCTAAAACCTTAATAAACATACCCTAAAACTTCCATCGAAATCTTATTTTCAAGCGTAACCCGCCAGAATAGAGTTTTCATTTTAATAAACATACTCCAAAACCTTCGTTGAAACATTATTTTCAGGCATAGCCCGCCAAAATAGAGAAGTGTTTCAGTAAAGAATGACAAAGAATGGTAAGGAGATGTGCGTGACAGGAGGCATAGGATTCATTGTTGATTATCTCATTCTTGCTCTACTCAACAAGGGTTACATTGTTTGAACTACTATTTGTAATCTAGGTATTTAATTGACATATATTTGCACAATCTCAAATTCCTTCAGATGCTTTTGAAGTACCAATGTATCCTATATAGGGTTTAGAATGATTTCTTTTAATTTAAAAAAATAAATTAGATGTTTTTGAAGTATCAATGTATCCTATATAAGGTTTATAATGGTTTCTTTTAATTTTAAAAAATAATTAAATGATTTATTTTCCTATGATTAGATAATGTGGAGATCTCCTAAATTTGTCACAACACACTATCCTCTTTGGCACTATATTCATTACTCCAGATGCTAGGGTTTTGCATGTGACATCTTTAATATCTTCATGACCATGGCTTTTAAATAGATCTCATTCTTTGCTTTAATCCTTATCATGGTAACCCTTGAGTTCCATAATCCACCTTCAATCTCTTCTAAGAGCGTTGTCTTAAGCTAGACTGCATAGTATGCATATAAAGAAAGTCCTTCATACCTTCCGTTGTTCCAAACCACCACTCACTACCTTGCTTAAAATGCTACGTCCATAAGCACAATAACATGTTTTTAAATCATGGATGCCAGTGATTGACCATTAAGGTCACTACTTTCATCAAGATACAATGATATTTTTGTCTTCAAACTCAAGGCATTATGCAAGATAACATTGTGAATTTTTTGCTATGTACAATTTGATTTTCTTGCACATTTACTGCTTTGCTAACTTCCTTTAAGATTGGATATTGTACCCTCAGCTACAATCTCAAATAGCTCACTCACTATCACTTGAATATTCCTTTCATAAGCATCCTTCTATAAAATCAAACTATGCCTTATAGACTGCCTACTTACTTACTACAAGGGACTCATTATTTCATGGTGTTGTGGGTCTTAAGATCCTTCAACTTTATTGTCACTACTTCACAGTCCACAATGTATTATTAAATATTCTCCCATCTTTGATGATTCTCAAAACACTGGTCAAACATGCAATCCACTACCTCCATTATACAATGGCTAATAAGAAATATTGAACATGTGATTACCACAGTTACTTCATTTGGACAGTCATTCCCTGATTGCATTTTCCTTGTCTAACACTTCCAAAAGCATTTGAAAAACCCTTAAGGTTAGCAAGGGGGTAAGGAAACTCACTGTTAAAATCTCCACCTTATTATGCAAGGTTTGAGCTTTTTTATCTTGTCACTACTCAACCTCTTTTTGACTGTCACACCTCAAGTGTCTGTCATTCTTCTTACCATAGATTGTATTTACAAATGTCACTGAGCTACATAGTGTGCTTTTTATTGGCTACAATCTTTAGATTGCAAGATTTTTTTATTGGCTACAATGTCTCAATCTTTCTAGTATTGCAAACTCACAAATTAGCTAGAGTTATTGTTTATGTTTCTACAGAGGCATAGGGTTTGTACCCTAGTTATGCTCTTACCAATGCTTTTGTTGGTATTAAAAAAAAACCTTAAATCTTGGGTTGAAAAATTAGCTGTCTTGACAGGGTTGTGGTATGATCTTGGATTATATCCTAGAGTGTGTGGGAAGCTTGTGTTTGATCATTAAGGTATGTAAACTTGATCAGGGAAATGTATCCTATATAGCATGGGTCTTGCTTTAATACTTTCATAATGGTTATTAGCAGATCACATTATTATAGTTTGTGGTAACCCAAGATTGCATTCAAGTATGTAACAAACTTGGTTTGTAGTTTAAGTTGTACACTTTTAAGTAAAATTCATAAGGTTTAGAAAATCTTGATCAATCTCTAGAATATCCCATTAAACATGGGTTGTGCTTGAATGCACTACATAATTGATATAACACAACTACTTTGCATATCAACCAAAGTTATAGGCTCTTTATTGCAGCAAGAGATAATCACTCTTGCATCATGCTATCATTACATCGTAACCTGTTAAACTTGATTCAACCTGAATGCACCCAATGATGATTGACACCTAATTGTGATAACAGTTATTTGTACATGAATTGTGCTCATATTCAAGCCTCCATTTCTATCACAACATAGCCACATTAAAATTGGCTCACACATGAATGCATCCTATATTTGTTATAGCACAACTATGCCACATGACCAATAGAGTTATGGATCACATAATTACGGTCACAAGAATTTGTTCCTCGGTTGTGCTCTTATAGAGATTCCATTACCATTATAGCATAACTAGGTTTCAACTTATATTTCTCAAATCCTTACATTGCTTATTTTCTCTTTGGATGGATTGCTTCATGGATTTTTTGTGATTTATACAACTTTTTTTTTTTATAGTAAATGACATTGGATTCTTTCTAAAGCTGAAATGGTTTATTAATTATGGTTTTATGATGATTTTGAGTTTTATTTAGAAGGGCTTAATATGTGGCATTTTTATGTTTAGGAAGAATAGAGATGCAACTTTCGGGTATGGATGGTTCAGGAAAAATTGGATTGCTATCGATGTCATAACCAGGTTGGAGAGTACCTTGAGCCGGTGTGAAACACTTCTGGGTGTTTTCGGTTGGAAGCGGAACCTAACTATAGGAATTTTTGAATATTTGATAAAGGAAGTTCCTTTATTCTAAAGATAAAATCATAAATCTGCTAGTCCAATTGGAGATCCAACCTAAGATATTTAATATATAATAAAGAAAGTTTGTACATTGTAAAGATAAAATCACAAATTTTTTGGATCAATTTCAGATCTGATTTGAGGTAGTGAAGCTCCGACAGAGGAAGTTCCTACAGTTTAACTTGATAAAATCATAAATTTTATTGGTCCAATTTGAGATCCAATTTGAGGTCGTGAAGCTCTAATAGAGAAAGTTCCTACATTCTAAAGATAAAAGATCATAAATCTGCTTGGTCCAATTTGAGGTCCAATTGTAAGGATTTGTCTTTTTAATTATACTTTTTGACATTTGGCTTGATATAAATTGTTAATTTAGAATTATGGTATTGCTTTTGTTCTAATGTTTTCAACCCTCATTTCAGGGAAGAGCTTTGAAGATGGTTCCTTCAAATGGAGACTACATTTTTCCACTATAGGTTCCATTTAGAAACACCAGAAGCTCAGGTACTGTCATACTCAGATACAACAGAGTTTGAGGTGAATTTCACTTAGTATTTTATGCTGAAATGGATATGTTCTAGCCTATAGTTAATTGTTGTGGCATAACAAATAGGCTAAATAGTTGTTCATATACCATAGTTTCAAATTCTAAATTGCTAGATACCTTATTCTAGGAGCAAATCATAGGGGGAGTCTATACATAAGACACCATTGTTTGAAATTCAAAATTGTTGGCTCTTTCACAATTGTTTGCTTCATTTATTTGATCTAAGACAACCTGCCACATAGAAGATGCTCTCAAAATCACAATAAAATCCTTTATTCTAGGATGACTGTTCAAAATCTTTCCCATCATAACAATGAACAAAAGCATAGTCATTAACCTAAACTTTGCAAGAGTTTCATCAACTTTTACTTTTCCACTCTTTTCCATTCTAAATTGTATTCCCAATTTCATCCATGAAGAACTTCCTCAGCTTGTAGATCTTTTTGTTAGCCATAACTTTACCAGGTATTGAGGTTAGCTTTGAGTTCTTACCCAAGCAACAATTGACAAAATTTTGCCTTACTAGATCAAAAATATGGTAAGGCCGAATTTTGTCAATTGTTGCTTGGGTAAAAAATCAAATCTATCCTCAACACCTGGTAAAGTTATGGCTAACAGAAGGATCTACAGGCCAAGGAAGTTCTTCATGTATGAAATTGGGAATAAAATTTAGAATGGAAAAGAGAGTGGAAAAGTAGAATTTGATGAAACTCTTGCAAAGTTCATGTTAATGATTGATGCTTTTGTTCATTGTTATGATGGGAAAGATTTTGAACAGTCATCCCGAAATAAAGGATTTTACTATGATTTTGAGAGCATCTTCTAGACAACAGGCTATTTTAGATCAAATAAATGAAGCAAACAATTGTGAAAAAGCCATCAATTTTGAATTTGAAACAATGGTGTCTTATGTATAGAATCCCCCTATGATTTGCTCCTAGAATAAGGTATAGCAATTTAGAATTTGAAAGAATGGTATATGAACAACTATTTAGCCTATATGTTATGCTACAACAATTAACTACAGGTTAGAATATATCCATATCAACATAAAATAGCAAGTGCAATTCACTTAAAACGTTGCTATGGTAATTGCTTTGTAAGGAATTTTGCACTCCATGAACATTCTCTATGCACATCAGTATATCGGTTATTATCTCGATCTCCTTTGTGATCAAAAGAATAGTGAATTTCATTGCATAACTCATGACCATTTTGCAGTGCTATGATCTAGTGCTCTTTTACTTCTTACTCACTGTGTTTTTTGATCAAAAGAATAGTGAACTTCATTGCATAACTCATGACCATTTTTCAGTGGTATGATCCAGTGCTCTTTTACTTCTTACTCACTGTGTTCTCAATCACCATGTGTAAATGACTTAGAGGAAAAATCTTTGTCACCATTTGACAATAACTTTCATTTTTTTTGGACTATTTGCTATGATTCAATCACTGTTTGACAGTGTTCTTCCTTTCTTAGTCCTATAGGATAGAGGACAATTCACATTTTGCAACTCTCTAACAACGGTAAATAGATACAGTAAAGATATTTAAAATTTTAGAAGTGGATTTTTTTTTTGAATTGCTAAAGCCTATTTATTAGTTTTATAACTTAAAATTATTTAAGCTATTTGAAGAGATAAACTTTATATTATAAATCTTTAAAGTACAATAGAATCGGGTACTTAAAATGATTACAGACAAGTTGAATGAAAATTAGTAAATTACTATTGATTTAGCTTTTCCTTTTGCATGTTTACAGGGTTATTTCTTCCAGCATTTGTTAGGCCTATTTTGTATTCTATGGAAACAGCAAAGGAAGTTCCACATCTAGGTCTAAATGAGGTGATGACCCATCCTTCTATGATGAAGTTTGCAGGATACACCCAAGAATAGATCTAAAAATATTAGATTTTTAAACCTTCAGATCTTTGAGATTGTTGCAAATTTGATTTGATTTTTGTATAGCTGGACGGATCTAAAAAATTGTTGCTTGAAAATGATGTAAATGAAAATGTTATTTTTTCAGAATAATCTAAGAGTAGTATTTTTCACTTGCACAAATTTTTTTTGTCTACCTTAAGATAACCGTTAGAATTATCGTTTTATTAATCATAATATTTCATTGTATATTTGTATTTTGTTAGATTGTATTGGATAGTTAATGGTTAAGTTTAAAAAAAAATAAAAATCAGCATAATATACTTTCCATGTACTTCTTTTCATCACTTGTAAATCTAAATTTTTGTTACTTTTTGTTACTTTTTGTTACTTTTTGTGATCATCAAAAATAGAGATGATTTTAGTCTCCGTGAAATATTTTCATGCATGTTTGAGATCTCTACAAGGTGATGAAAAAGGCCCTAGGCTTTGGTATGGTTTTGAGTATCCTTATTGTTTTGATGGTAATGCTGTCACTAATTTCTCTCCTTGCCCAAATATAGTCACCTGAGAAATTTCCATGATGCTCTTGACTGTAAATTACTTTGTTCTCCCTACCTTCTCACTACAGGTCCGATTCTTCAACTCTACCAACTTCCCTTCCATCTTAGTGTCTTTTCATGCTCTTGCATCTATTCTCTTATGAATTTATTCTTACGACTCTGAAAGCTATCACTAGGTCTATTATGATTGTTAGGTCTTTGAGGGTATATAATTTTCTACTACGAACTCTTAGATTGTCATAATTTTGATGAAAATTCTCCAAGGATGTTTGTTCGTTGACTTAACTCACTGTATATTCTCCATTACAACATTGAAAATTCATGGTTTCTAGTTAACTATTTATTGTTGTAACCATTGCCATGTTTCTTGGGACTGTCATCCCTATAGGATAGTTTCCTTATAGATCTTAATGTAATTTAAAATGTTCCCATAAATATTGACAAGTTTCATAAGACTATTGTGTCAAGGTAGTAGATGATCGTGACAAGTTTCATAAGACTATTGTGACAAGTTTCATAATACCATCGTACCGCAAGAGCCAAGAAGACACGGTGTGGTGTAGCAATAACATCCCACATTACTATGAAGGTCGAGCAATAAATGTGAGGTATGGCAATAACTCAAATACTTCTCCTGCATCCCTGCAAGAGCCAAGAAGACAAGGTGCAGTGTAGTGGTAACATCCCGCATTACCACGAAGGTCGAGCAATAACAGTGCAGTGTAGTAGTAACATCCCACATTACCGTGAAGGTCAAGCAATAACGGTGAGGTGTAGCAGTAACATCCCACATCACCACAAGGATCATGTCAAAATGGTGTGGTATTGTGGTTAAACTATAAAAAGAAATATCATATTTCTTTGAGGCATTTTTTTGAAACAGTTTGCTTGCCTTGTGTATATTGCTTCCACATTTTCATGTATGTCTAGCAGGGCACTTGTAACTACAACATATGACAAAAAAAAATCCCTATTGTTATGCTTTGATGGATGTCCCTTTGTTATTACCGAATATCTGATGTAGTGCACATTATTATAGTGTGAGCCTATTTTTCATATTGTTTCATTTAGCATCACCAATATTCTCCACAAGAACATTGTCCCTATTTAAAATGATGGAAATGGTTCACATCTCTCAGAACAATTTCTCTTGCAACAATCTTGGAGATGAATTTAGATGCAGTGTGAAAATTAGAACATACTCGAAGGTTCTTAACAAGTCTAATAGTTGTACCAGGGGCCATGTTTAACAAACCAAATGAAATTGCTAACTTTTCACTATAGTGGAAGATAAATGATTCTTTTTTCTTCTATTCCACAACATTGAGTAAAAGTCTTGAATCTAGAAATACCCTGCTGCCTTCATTTTCCAAGCCAATTTCTCCAATTTTGCATAGATTTCCCATGTTTGTGGATGTGATCTATCTCCTACACGAAAAATCATTTACCATTTTATGCCCTTCAATCCAACTACATGTAGGTATCTTTTTAATTCCTCTATATTTCATCAATTTCCTTACTATTTGAAGCTCACCACACTTGCCCACTTCTACACAGATGTTTTAGAGAAGAACATAAGTTGTAGCATTTTTAGGATCCAATTAAAAAGTCAATGTCACTGGAATACTCGGCCTATATTCATAAATGATCCATAGGAACCAAAGGCTTAACTGGCATCTCAATAATAATGTTTAGGGTGTCCTCAAGATAGCCAACATGGGCACAAAGGTCAACCATGCACACCTAATGATCAACTATATATATGCAATATAATAAGGGTTACTCACATGTGAAGTATGTGCAACCCTCATCTACTAAACCTGCATGACTGCATGCATCTAGAACACAAGCAAAGCTTACAATGTCGGTGTTCCAGAGTGCTTCATTAATTCAAAGGTTTTGAGAGCTTCTTTGCAAAATCCATTTTGTGCACATTCCGCAATCATATCATTTCATTCCATGAGATGACATCTCTTTGAGGCATTATGTCAAACAATTCATTTTGTACTACATTTTTGGTGTCAAATCTTTGGTAATTATGGTTAGTTTCATTACATTCAAATTCTGAATTTTGGGAAATTATATATAGTAATTAGATTGATGGTTGTTTAGATAGTGAAATTAGATCTCTTAGAAATTAACTAAAATATCTAGAAGGATTATTTTAATTAAAGAGGATTTTGTCATTATTTTTGTAACAATTATTAACAATGATTATATAGTGCAACTAGCTTGCTATTTTCATTCAAGATACAAGTCATCAAAGTCAAGCACATACCAAGAAGATGGTACTCTACTTCAAACCCTCAACCTCACTTTAGTCCACTTACATGGAGATATTAAGGAAGTTGGTAAAAAATTAATATATATCATTTTTTATTTGTGAAGGATAATCCTATGAGATTCAATATGGCAGTGGATCAATATCTGATTATTAAGTAAAGATGATGTCACAATTGGGAAACTTGTTGTGAAACATCAGGTTAGTAATTTTTGGATGTTAAGGCTTCCTAGTTGGATATCAAAGATCTTTTCTCATCAACTTAATTTGGAATTTATGTATAAATGGATTCTTCCATGGTGTAGGTCTTTACTTAGACAAGACATGAACTAGGGTTGACATTTTTGTTGTCTATTAATTCTGATGGCATTCTTGGGCTTGGTTTCTAGGAAATTTTTGTTGATAATGTTGTTCCAATTTGGTTAGTGTTGATAGCCTTCATTCTATAATGTTAGCTTCATTCTATAATCTGAGCATATCACCTTTCTTAAACTTTGAACAAGGTTCTGAAATCAAGGGTTCAATATGCATATTTCAAGCCTATGTTGAACACTCTATTTAAGGCATTTGTTGACAAGGCTACAATTTTTTAATTGATTTATCTTTCAGTTGTGTTTGGACTTTTGTAAACTTTCAATTTATACAATGCACTTTTATTCTTTCTGAATTAAGACTAATAGTAATTTTGTTGGTTGTATTGAGGCACAACTTTATTCATGGCAGAAAAGGCAACACCCTATTGCTCATATCAGATAACACATTGCATATAAAGGAGGAAAGATTCTAGTTGGGTTATTGTTGACTGCATTGAAGGAGAGAGCTTCATATATGGGACACGATCAACACTCTCCTTGGATTCTACATGCTACAGCTTGCTCTAGGTAGATTTCCCACATCCTTGTAGAAGTTTTAAGAGATGAAAGGGGCATGTTCTCACATTAAAGGGCTTCAAGCATGTGTTTCCATCATTGTAGAAGTTTTTTGGAGAAGTTTTTTTCTTATAGTCATTTATGTGCAATATTGTAACTCATATTTTCAGTCTTGTGACTAAAAATAACAATCGTAATACTCTATTTCTAAGTTATAATTATAACACCTTTCTTTTATTAATAAAGTTCACCGATTTGACCTTCCCAATGGCTATATTATTGTGTGCAATTGATGATTGATGTGTATTTCTGTGTTTTATGCTGAAATCCTCAAATATCAGTCAATTAAAATGACTAACTATACTACTAATTGACATCAATTAATAATTTAATTGACTAAATATACTATTAATTGATAGAAATTAGTGAACAGCGAATAAAAACAATTAAATAAGTGACCAGTTAACAACAATCAATGAATAAATATATTAGTGAAGAAAAAAATGACTAAATAAGTGACCAAATTACAAAAATCAATGACTAAATCAACAACTAAATAAGTGACCAGTTAAATATATCAGTGAATAAAAAGTGACTAAATATGTGACCAAATTACAACAATCAATGACTAAATCAATGACTAAATATAATAGTGGAAAAGTGTGACTAAATAAGTGACTAGATCGTAGCAATGCATGACTAAATCAATGACTAAATATACTACCAAATTGATCGATCAAAACAACCAATAAATGACTAAAAATGGTTTAGTCATCAATCTGGTCGCGTTATATATGACTAGAAATAAACTACTAGTGGCCACGTGACCAACTGTAGTCATTTATAAGCAATTTTTAGTAGTTTATTGTTGTTTATGTACTAGTGTTTAGTCTGGATTATCTTATTTTATAAGATTCATTCAAAAGCTAATAATATGTTCTATCTCGACATCATTTGTATCTACTAACAATATTTCAGTTGGCTTGGTCATACGGCTGGAAACATGTACAATTAGAAGAAGTTTGGTAAAACAATGTTCTATTCTAAGGTTTACAGTAAGTTCCTATATAGCGCATTGATGTGGGAGATTCCACATTTTCTCATAATTAATTGTTTTTCCTTGCAGAGTTGAAGATAAGTTATTTGATGTCATCTAAAGGAGAATTCAATGTGTTAACAAGTTTTGGTGTTACATGTTTGGTAAATTATGATTGAAGTCTTTGATGTTTTAGGTCTAACTCTGGCCGACCTAATTATGAACTTGTGTTCAATATATTAAATATTTGTTGAGTAGCTAAATGGATCTATCTTCTAGTCTGTGTTGACTGATACCATATATTACATGCTTGTGTTGGGCACAAAGATGAACATGTTTCGAGAATAATGTCGTATATATATGAAGAATGAAGGAGATGTGACATAGAGAGAAAAAGATAGATCATGTATGGACTGCTACATGGTACAAATGTGCCAAATTATATGAACGAGAAGACATAATTATTTATAGTGAAGTGTTTTATATTTTGTACTTCATTGGAACTAAACTCCAACACAAGGAAGGTGTATTCTATCTTAATTCACCTCTTGGTAGTGATCCATACTTGTTTTGTAACTTACTTCAGGCTATGTTCCTTCAAGGATAGTGAGTCCTGGTAGTGAGCCATTGTAATATTCTATATCTGGATATATTATATTGTGAGTTTACCCTCACCGTGGTTTTTCCCATTTTGGGTTTTCCACATAAAAATACCAGTTTTCATGTGTGTTGTGATCTTGCGTTGTTTCAATGCTTTCACTTGTTATTACAATTAGAGTTGTGTTATTACTTAGATGGATATTATATAAATGGTTTAATGGAATACTGATTCACCCCCCCTCTCAGTATTCTAGGTGTTCAACAAACTGTTGGTAAAATTTGCAAGTTTTTGAATTAATTTTTGAAAATTATTTGGCAAGAGACATAAAACAACAAGAAATATGGTTGATGATTTCAAGGTAGTAGTTTTGAATGGTGTTTTATTGGTCTTCACAAGGAAACACACCAAACATGATAACAAACCTAACTATTCAATAAGGGTATATCAAACTAGTATGGTCCCAAGCGATAAAATATTGTAGGATTGTGCATGCACATTCCACTCTCAAGAGGGAATAGATAGGGTTCTAGTGGCACAATGGCTCATATTTCCCCTTCTCTTGAAGGTTTTTACACCTCTAAAGAAATCTTATCTCTCCTCATGGTGGTACATGTTGGGTAACTTTAGGCATGATATTATACCTTGCACCACAAATAGATTAATGGTTGAAGGTATTAGGTCTCTAAAAACAAGGTTCATAGTGGTTATGAGAACAATGAGCCTATCTGATACTGCTTGAGACTAGGTGGTTTCCCTTCTTCTCCTCACCAAAAAAGTATTGAGGATCGAGGATCATGTGGCTTGGCTTGAATGGCATTGGCCACACTTTTAGGTGTAACTTTCACTCTCCCCCCTTTATATATACCACCAATAAACATGGTTGAGGTTTCCCTTGAGGTGATAAAATCCCCCAAAAGCCCCCTTACTAAAACTAAAAAGAAGATACTATAATTTTCCATCCATAAGCTCGCACGAAGCATAAGGGGAGAGCACAATTAACTAATGCTCCTTAGGTAAACTTGACAAAATGTGAACAAAGAGTGTTTTTTATCCCCAAGCTTGCACTAGGCACAATGGGAGAGCATACACACTAAATTTTCACCAAACATGACATACAAATTTAATTGATTAAAATCCAAACAAAGTGTGCAACTAATTAATAAAAATAATTTGAAATCCATACACCAAATTCACTAGTATTTTTTGTTTACCTTGTATTCTCCCAATGACTTCCAAACTGCACAATTTGATTAATTCAAAAAATTCATGCAAATGTTAGGTTAAAAAAATAAACTTACATAATCGAATGTGTCATTATATAAATAAAATACATCAAAAAACAATCAAAAGCACCACTTTGTTAAACTAAACCTACAAACAAAAAATACATAGAAATAAGATGTGTCTTTGTAATTGTCCAATATGCCAAAGTGCTATTAAAAGTGCCACTATGTAGTTAGATACACCATTATGCACCTGTGCCATAAAACCTCAAGGAAAATCAATGTAACTATTAAAAATCAAGGACATGTGTCCCACTAGGCATGAGAAAATATGGAAGGAGAAATAATAATAAATTTTGAAATGGAAATAATGCAATAACAAAACCCAATTCATAATCAAATAACTTACCTCAATGAAGTGTGTGCACAAACATGAAAGAAAACCAAATAAACCTACTTTACCTTCACCAACATGCCTAGTATTACTCCATTATAAAATATGATTATACTAATTCAATAATATATGGATTGCTCATAAAACCTTAGCATAACCTTGTTAGAAAAAGAAACACAAAAATGAGTATAATATGGATACAAAATATATGGAAAGATTGAATGGCTAAATGACGAGTGTTTTATAGATTTTATAGATACTTGATCAATGGTGTGGGATGTTTGAGATGATCAATGGGTGATATTGGTTGAGATATCATGAGGAATATGCACATGACATGTGTCAGGATGAAGGGTTGTGATGAGGAGCTAAGTGAATGCATGAATCAAAGGACTAACTACATGGGTGGATGAAGTGGAAGTGAGTGAGAGTGAACCAAGGTTATTTTTCAATCAACTCAATAGATTTTAAAATGGTCACTAAATTTAGAGTTGGAGGAATACAAAATAGAATGATATATTTAAGAAATAAATAAAATAATTATTTTATTTATTTTTAAAATAATGTGCAAAGTCAAACTAAATAAATTAAATAATTTATTTAATTTCTTGAGGAAATAGCTAATTAAATAATTAAAATTATTTAATTATGTTGGATGAGAGGAATGCATAATTTATGGGGATAGAAGAATAATTAAAAATTATTTAATTAAAGAGGGAAGTGTGTTAAATTAATCAAAAATAAATAAAATTACCTAATTAATAGTGATGAATGGGGTTGATAAGGGATGATGATGAGAAATGATGATGTTTTGGAAGAAATGAGTTAGTTATTTTTAGGTGTCTACGGATAGAAAGCATGACAAAATGGGCAAGTCCAAAAATCATATAAAAAATAAAGAAAAAGTGGAGTTAGGTGGAATTACATACTGGGAAGAGAAACTCTAAAAACTAACACAAACATAGAAAATGGATCACCATAAACCCTATGCAACAAGGAACAAGCATAATATTTACAAATTTATATTAAGAGAAAAATGGGACATTTACATAATGAAAATATATTTTAATACAATAATTACATAAATCCTAAATAATTTTATGTAAACATCCTACTATAACATGATTTGATGATATTAATATCATAATCATAGTATATCAAGACATTGTTTCAAATCAAGAATGAAACCTATATCAATAAGGTCACACATAAATTCTATCAAATACTTCAAAAATACAATTATGGTATTTCTTTTAACATGAACAATTCTTGATTCCTACCTAGGATAATATCAAGACAATGTCTATCAGATCACCTTATGAAGATATACAATTGTTATCACCAATAATATTCTTAATCTTTTGATTTTCTATTACTTAAGGTGTAACCCAATATTTCTTGTATAAAATAAATCTAAATAAATTTAATATTATAGTTGTGTGAACCCCAATCCAAATACTTGTAAAACAATGAGAACAAACACATTAAGTTAGAGATTGCAAGCAAGAACAAGGATTCCCCGTGAAATCCATTTACAAAACTCAAATTAGGAAAATAAACAATGAAGAACACAATGAAAACAACAAAATAGATTGAATCCTAATTTAAATTTGCAAACTCATGATCCCATGGGGGAATTGGTGCCAATTTGATGTGAAAATTGGCCCTTTCCCAATTCCTATGATGCAAGATTGATATGTTGAAGATATGTTGATGAGTGATCCACTTTGTTGATGAAGGATGAATGCTTCCAAGCTAAAAACTTGCATAACCTAGCTATGATTCAATGATATTTGATGGAAATGGCTAAATATTTTAGCATAATAACTTTGCATAATTTGTGGATGATCAAATGAGGATATGAGCTCTTTATTTATAGAATGTCAAGATGGATGAATGTCCAAATTTGAGCAATGTGGGACTATCATTCATCCAATGGCAAGATGCCACTTGTCGATCTATGAGTGGATGGAGGATGTGCAAGTTTTGAGGATTGTGCCAATAAATGCATATTTTTGAATTTCAAATTTGTTGAAATGACTTGCAAGAGGGAAGGGAAAATGCAAATAAATGCCACTTGGCTCAAAGAAAAGGACATGTAAGATGGAGTAAATGCCTTGTTGGATGTACATGTCCACTTGGAATTTTTGAATTCAAACTTGGAGGAATATTCCAAAAGATGCCTTGTTGAGGAAAATAGAGGATTTAATAAATCAATTAAATCTATTTTCATGTGCAAGTGGGAAAAGCTAGAGGATGGGACATGAATTAGAATTAAATTAATCAAGGGTTAATTAATTTAATAGGAGATTAGATGATGAGACCTATTTGACTCAAATTTATGGATTTATTTAAATCAAATAAGAGAGGAATATGATAAGAGGTTAATTAAATAAATATTTTGATTTATTTAATTAAAAGAGGTGATGTTAGATCAAATTAAATAAGGTTTTAATTTATTTAATTTAATAGATAGACTTTAGAGATTTAATTGAATAAAATTAATTATTTAATTAAATAGGGATAATTAGATCAGATGGATTGATTTAATTAACAAAAGAGAGTGACTTAATTAGATAAAATGATTTATTTAATTAAGGGAAGGAAATTGATGAATTTAATCAAATAAGGAAATTTGATTAACTGGTTAGACCGAGGGATGATTCAGGATGAAATGATGTTAGTAGTCAGGATAAGGTGCACAATGTCAATCGGTATATTTTACGTGTCTACATTTTTCCCCTCTTTGAAGCAATGCACTTGTTGTGTTGGTTCAAAGTATAAACGATCTCGATAAAAGCCAAAAAAATTCACTAATCAAAAATATTGTCCCACTGCTGCCTAGCGAGAGAAAACATGCCATTATAATGCCCCCTCGAGAGATTGGATGAAAATTTCAATTTTTGGGTGATCTTGCGAAAAAAAGAGGACAAAGTGCCCGATAGGCCCAAAAAGGCTCCAAGAGGCCAAAAACGTGTCTAAACACAATAAAATGATGTAAAATAGGCCTCAACTAGACAAAAATAGCTTCAGGGGCCCAAAATCCTAGCAGGATAGCCAATTAGGGTGAAAAAAACCCTAATTTTCAAGCTTAAAAGGGGCCCAAGGGGTCACTTTCAAGTCATTTTCACACACTTCCATTGGCAACCTTGAGATTTGAGCTTTGACCTCCTGACGATATGGTGCAATGACAACTTCCCCTGCACATTTCTGATTGAGTTCAGGTGTACCAGTGGCCACCTGGCATCGGGGCACCGGTAAGTGACCCTTACTTCAACTTCATTTTTCATTTTTTTGTCTTCATTTAATGCTTTCAAAGTTGGTCTTTCTGCAGCGGCGCTATATAGTGTCGCTCAGAAATTAAACTGCGCCGCTCGGTGTGAAATAGCATCGTGGCGGTGTAGTTTGGAGTTTGAAAATAGACTCCAAACTGCGATGTTGAGCTCGGGGCTAGCGGGGTGGTTTGGAAACTGCGACGCAGCGATCCTGCATTTGCTCAAAGTGTGCCGCTGGAGGAAAATGTGCACCGCGGTAGTGCCATTTTGGTCTTTTATGCCTTAGCATCAGAGTTTGATTAGAAATCAAACTGTGATGCCTTCATATATTGCACTGCTGGAGAGGTTTTTTGAAAGCCTGGTGAAGAATTTTTCAAAAAATTTAACATAGTGGCCTTCCTTGATGCAGGACGTGGCGAGGGAGCTCTACTCTCGAGAGCACAGATTGCGGGACCTGTTCGGCTATTTGCGGGACTTGAGCGACAAGGATGAGGATCAACTCCGGGTCACGGGGTTATGGTATTGTTACATATTTTTCATCTCAGCTCAAACGGAGGAGCTGGCTGATTGTTATTTAACTTTAAGTGGAATTGCATTTGAATTTCAAATGTTGTTTCGCATCACTTTTGCGCCAAGTAACAATTATGCATTTTAGTGAAGTAATAGAGTTTCAGAGTGCCATCCAGATGTTGTAGAATTTAAAGAAATATAAAATTGAGTACATGAGCAAAATAGCATTTCAGATGCTTTCATTTATTTCGTAAAGAGTTCATATTTCTACAGGGGTTCATTTGATTTCACAATTAGAATGATATTACAACATTGCATGGAATGCATTTTTCTTTTCAATTGAAAGAAAAATTGAAATCAAAGATCCACACAAGCCATGGATATAACTGTGACAACATATTGCTAATAGCACATTGCACTACTGAAGGTACAGAAAGGAAAACACATAAGCAACAACATAATCATCATTGCCTGATTATCGATGCTTGATGCTGGATGGTGCACCTTTACTTCTTGAGCTCTGTCGACCTGAAAGAGGGAAAGAGAGGGTGTCAATGGCTCCGATTATAATGTAACTTATATGATGCACCTACAATAGTACAAAATACTATTAGCGATACATTGAAACAATCAATCAAGTGTAGTATGAAAGAAGTGAGCTGAAGGAGAAATAGCAATATCATAATCAACATGTTCTATTTTTAATGCTAACATTGTTTGTTTCCTTGTGTAGGTATAGGTAAAGTCATGAAGCTAAACATTATTTGAAGACCAAGCATGTGGAGTAAAACAGGCTCCCACAAGGGTAGAGCTCGGCATGCTGCCCTATTCTTTAAATGGGCTGATTTTAAAAGATACTTTGTCATATTCATCAAATGAAATGAGAACAACTGAAAGAGTAAAACAGAGTTATCCATCAAGCAACGAAACCAACTATTCATTCATAACGATCAGGGTTTCTTTCTGAAGGCTACAGGTGAGCAGTGAGTTTAGTTCACTTAAGGAATTTAACTAAATACATTTACATCAGAAATTGCTAAATAACTTCATTTTTTGTGCTGATTGTAATCATATGTCATGTAAGTTTCAATTCGTCAATTCTTTCTCGAATAGTGAACAAGCATACACTATACCTTAATGTTTTGTTTTAATTTTCATCATCAAAGAGAATCGATTTTAAGAGCAGTTCGTATCGTGAAATATAAAAATGCATGAAGAGTACCATGTGGCTCATGAGAACAAACACAGACAGTGCATTTGAGTGTTGAATGAATTTCCGGTTCTAAGTTGACTGGTAAAGTAAACACAGTATTATGAATATCAAGCAAGTGATCATTTCAGAATATTAAAGAAGGAGCAAGCAGTTTATTTCCAGAAAGGGTTTATGAGGTGTCATGTATGCAAGATAACAGATAGCTAGGTGCATTTCATTATGACTCAATGTTTCAGCTAAAGTCCTGTATAGGTGCTAAAATAGGAAAAGCACGAGTTCACTTTGGATCAACTGTGATTTGAGATCTTAACCATGAAAATTTCTCTCTTGAGGAAGGTAGATTGATACAGTAGTAAGCATCAATGATACAGTACCTGGATATGGAGTGTCGGTTATTAGAAACTACAGCAAGGACAGTTAACTCATTTTGGTTGGGATGGTGCCTCAAACGGGATCGTGTATCAATGATTAGTTGAAGACAACAATAAAATGTGATGCACATTCATTTGGTTTTCAGTGAGTTATAGGTGTCAAGCAAGGCACACATGAGCAGAATTGCCAAAATCAGATCATGGACACATATGTTTAAAGCAGAAGATAGATGTTGCTTTGATAAGATTAATGAAAATTAGAAAAGACACTATTGTGCATACAAATTATAGGCATGGAAATAATATACGTTAAGAGGGCATCCTTTCCTTAATGAACAAACAAGATTGTTGGAAATAGGAAGTTCAAAATGCCTTAAGTAGCCTAGTTTGTCATGATAAATAAAGATGCGGGGATTGGAGAGGAGTTAAGATTAGCTTTAATAACAAATACTAAGTATGAGTTTTGCAACTGGAAGTGCAAAAGAAGCAATAATGATCGAGCCCTGGACTTAATATGGATAAGAACACATATTCTTATTGTTCCCATCATGTTCTTTTTGAATTTCTGAAGGCATATTAAAGCAAACATCAGTGATGTAATGAGTTGTTTTCTTTTGAGACGTACAGAATGCTAAGGAGGTTAAAAGTAAAGAAAAATATTCAAGGCATCCTTTTGTTACAAAAGTGAAAGTGAAAACATCACTGGTTATTTGAGTCAAGATCCTAAGAGTAAATGCAATCAAATATACAGTTTTTATCACCATTTCAATTATCCTTTTTCTGAATACACATAGCCATGAGGTTTTACATTTCCAGTGATACCTAGGTGAGGGTCTGTTAAATAAATGGAAAGATAAAATTAAAAGGATGGGGGGTCCAGCTCTCTAAGAAAATAAGAATACATGCTTTTGCTTTGAAAATTTCCAATACCCATGATATTTTTTTGTTTCAGAAGTTTAGAATAAGTTTTTTGTTCTGGGTCGAGCTCATATTCATAAATAGATTTATAGTTTTGAATCTCAAATACCCACATGTGGGTCTGTTTTCAAAGTGCAGGAAATATAATAATCTACGATACCCATATGGGTTTCATATGAAAACAGCAGTAGACCACAAAATATGAAGATTTATGTGCTAAGTCAAGCTTCGGAGGAGAAGAAAATGCAGTTTTCTTTAATAATTTCAAGGACCCACTTTCAGTTTAGCATCAAATACAGAAAACTCAGTTACAAAGACAACCCATAAAAGAAGCAGCAAGGAAATGCGAAATACAAGTTTCCTGTGACTGAATCAAGCAACGAAAAGAAGAAGAGACAACTTTATTCAAATTTATGTGATAACCATATACGGAAATGTTTTCAAACAGACATAATGGTAATTTTTTTGTTCTGTGTCGAGCCGAAAAGTCAAAGAATTGCTTTCTACAATACATATTTGTCGTGGCCTAGTCATGATCAGAAATTCTTGACTTAAAAGAAACCCTCTAAGTTTCCAGAGAACAAAGAGAACAAGTGCTGCAAAGTGGAATTACCAGTTCGGTGCTGAAAGTAAGTATTCTGAGGCTGAGATTCGAGCTCTCACAGGAAGGTCGAGCTCACACAATGGTAGGTGAAATATAGAAAAATGAAAGACAAGGGTGTTAGAGTGTGTATAGCCGTGGCCTCAGGGCCAGAAGAATGAAATATGATGCCATTAAAAGCTATGAAGCCATGTGTAGATGGCTTACCCTCGTGTCTGGAAGAGAAGAACAAAACCCACAAGGCGATCTTTCTCTTAGAGCTTTCATGATGGATTCGAGCTCTCACAGGTTGGCCAAGCAAACAAGGTTAGAAGGAGTGTAGGGAAAAATCAAAGAAATAAACTCATAAGCTCGTGACAGTCTACGGCCTTAGGGCCTTTTGGTATTCAATAGTAAGTGAATGAACTTCAATACAGATAGAACGAATCTTACCCACTAGAGTTTCACATCACTGGAGTACATGGAATAGTTCCTCAAAGCATTCGAGCTCGAGCTTGACAGAGTCATGGCGCGATAGAGCTTCTTTCTTTCAAGTTGAGGAGTCTAGAATGAGTGATCATAAGGGTTTGATTTTGTTTTGACCGAACCCTAATTCGAGCATTATGATGTTCTAGAATATTCAATCAAAGCACATGTGGTGAATTTCAATGGAGGTTGAAATTCATAATGTTTTCCTTGTGATTTATTAACTCTAAGTACAAATGTATATGATGGAGGCCGAAACTCATGTGCTAGGGTGATGTTTTAGGTCTTTAGAACTTATTATTTCTACCTTAGAGAAATATGGGTTTGTGCCTTAGGTTTTTGTTTTAAGTAAAGATGAATTAAGGGTGAATTGTGAATACCCTATGCTTAGGGTCAATATCTTTTTAGGGTTTTATTTTGGGGTTGATTTTACAAAAATCAATTAAAATCGAAGGCATGAAGGATGATTATGTAAGGTGTTTTTTATGATTTTTGAGAAAATTAGAATATTGTAATGGAGGGATAAGGAGATTTTCTTTTTTGCAAAATATTTTCAATCGTTAATTGCAAAAAATAGACAAATTGAGCAAATCTGCATCTTGTAAAGCAGAATCATAAAGCGATCTTTTCTATAAATTGCTTTGTGTTTTCTTGCTATTTTTAGTAGATCTTTTATTGACTTTTCCTCTTGGTCGGTTTTCAGACCTATCTTGGAGACATAAGGTGTTTTTTGAGCTTTTAAAGCAATATTATCCTATTTTTAGAGGCTTGGCAGTGTGATCATAAAAGCATTGTGCTTTTTCCTACTTTTTTGCAGTTTTTGAGGCAATTTGAAGCTTTTTTCTAAGCTCGGATTAGGGTTTTCTTGAGAGCTATGTTTTTTGATAGACTTAGTCTTATCAGCTCTCCTCTCTCAGTAGTTCAGATCAGAGTTCCTGCTCTTATGCATTTTTGAGCTTGTGAACATTGAACTCAGTTTTTGACAGATTGACACTCTTTCAGTTCCAATAATACAGCAGAGTTCTTTCCACTTTCTTGTCTCAAGACTGGTAACAGCAGTTTGATATTTTGTGTATTCAAGTTTGAAACCTTAATTTCTTGTCTTTATGAGTTCTTCTGCACAGGTTTTTATGTTTTCAAGTTATATGTTGTATTCAAAGTTCTGAATCTTCATATGAATTAATGATGAAATCATGTATTGGTGAGATTGTAGGAATCATTGTAGTGAAGGGATTGTTGTGAGTGGCAGGTTTCAATTTTCTGTTAGAGGTTTTAGCCAATCATTAGTTAGATTCAGATTTATTTTCAATTCATCTGTTATCCCTTTTCCCTTGGAGTTTTAGAATAGGACTTATCATTTGGAGAACCAGCTCACTTTGGAGATTCCTCTTTCGCGCAAATCACCCACATCTGAAAGAGGTTTCCATGTTTCAGTAGTTTGCTGAATATTGTATTCAGCAGGGTGCAAAACTATTGATAATAATTTTTGGCACGCCTGGTGGGACTTTGAAAGATACTTTCAGAGAATATTTAATATTTCAGTTTGTTGTTTGGTGTATGTAGCAGATTTTTTCTAGCCTTCTAGAGGCTATCACAATATACCTGGTGACTCCGGTTCTGTTTTGCATGCTAGTACAGCCCGCGCATGAGAAATATTCAAACAAGATCAAGTTTAGCACCATTTAAATATCGAGAGCTATCCCCATCATGAAGAAGAGGCAGAACAACAAGAAGGATTTTTGAAACCCCTACAAGATTGAAGTCAACACCTCCTATTCTTGGTGCCTTAGTTCTATCACCTGGTACACTAGTCCCGATTTCACAAATACCACCGATGGCAGCACCGCCGAGGTAGCACTCGTTCGCACCCTTCAATGGAGGCAGTCCATTAGATATCGCTCAACATGATGATATTCCAGTTGTAGCCCTTCGAGGAGTACCATATTTCACTGGAGAAGATTACACTACACCAGTCGAACACATCCATGACGTGGCCACGCTATGCTCGGTGCACGATATCACTCAGGAGAACGTCGCCTTAAGGTTGTTAGCGGCGTCACTTAAAGGAAAAGCACTACAGTGGTTCAGAGGTCTTGCTGCAAATTCAATTGCAACATGGGATGCTTTAGGTAATGGCCTATACCAGCACTTTGCTGATAAATCCGATAATTTATTTTTATTAGAGCAACTGAGCACTATTCAAAGGGCACCGCATGAACACTTGGCAGACTTTAATTATCAATTCTAGAGGACCTGGGATAGAATCCCGGCAATGGTAAAGCCCTTATTGGCACATGCATTTTTGTTTTATTTAAAAGCTTTAAATAGCAAGATTGTTGTTATGACTTAGTCTATGGGTGGTCTAACGCTTCCTAACGCTTATAATATTGCTACAAATGCTGAAAATTGTCTCATTCAAGCTAGAGACATAGCTCCTAGACCTCCTATGCCCTTGTTTCCATAAATACAACCAGATATTCCTATTGCTATACCTCCCTTGGCTGTTGTCCTGCCAGTTCCAACGATGGGATATCATAATACAGCCCGAGAGGTCGCTGCCCCAGCCCCAAATCTGGAAATGCAAGAGCTTAAAGGCATATTGAAGACTTTTGGAAATGACCTTGTGACTATTAAAAAATAGGTCAGTCAAGAACACAAGCCTTATCAAGCCCCTTATCAGCAAAACCAGCAAAATAGACCCATTTTCCAAAACGACTATCAAGCCCAACGGAGAAATTTCAACCCTAGGCCATTCCATCCATACAACCCGAATGCAGCCAGTTCATCAAAGGAACTTGTGCTACAAAATAATGTTGCCTAGGATTGCGATTGGTGTTACCCATGCAATCAGCCCCACAACCAATCGACATGTGCCAACGGGGTGAGAAATCAAGCTTTAATGGTATAGAATATATATGCTGCTTCAGAACATGTTGCAGATCAAAATCAAGAACAACAAGACAATTTAGAAGTCGCCTTGCCGAACTGGTAGAGCTCTGAATTCTGTGGCTTGAATGGCCAAGATCAACAAGATTCTCCTATTTTGACTAATACCAGATCTAAAAAATGAGTTATGGATTTGGGATAGCAGGCTAAAAGTTCACAATAGTAGCCTTCAACAAATAATCAACCTGTTTTATCAGGTGTTAGTGCCGCCACACAGCCTAAAATGCAGATTCTACAAAGAGGGTAGGAGATACCCAGCAAAGATCAACTAAAAATGCATTCTCAGCCTTTGCAGAGGCAAAATGAAGCTGCCATCATAAAAAATCAGCAGAAGGTAAATGCTTCGTCATTCAATATTATTGAGCATCTCAAGAAAATTATTGTCAATATGTCGATATTGGACGCTTTACAGCTTATAGGGTAGAAAATTTTGCTGCAGAACGCTTTGGCTGAGTTGTCTATTTCTAACAACGCTGATCACTGGTTTGCAAAGGTTGTGATGGCTAATGACTTGGAGGAGAAAAGTGGGCAGAAAGAAAAAGAGGTAAAGCCCCCTCCGTTTTACTTAAGTTTGATCATAGGTGATAAAATTGTGTATAATTGTAGGGTTGACTCTGGTGCTAGTAGTTCAGTCATGCCTAAGAGTTTGGCTGACAAATTAGGTCTTGTTTATGAGCCTAATCCTCAAAAAGGCATAGTGCAATTAGATGGGTCTGCTGTTAAACTGCTGGTATTATAAAAAATTTAGCCCTTACCTTGCACGCATCCCCAATTTTTGCTATTCATCAGGATATTCATGTTATAGACTTACCACCGCACTTCACCATTTGTCTATCAAGGGATTTTATAGCCAAGTTGGGTGGATTTTTTGTCTTCTAATTGGTCTCATCTATTTTTTAGAACAAGGTATGGTACGAAAGTAACCATTAAGTCCGATCCTCTCGCCAAAGACCATATCGAGCCATACTCCTCAAACCCTATAAATGCTAATCTCTATGCCACCTCTGCAATGGAGGAGCAAACCATGACCTCAGACTGTGGCACCCAGGAAGATTACATCAGTCTTGATGAATGGGCAGCTAAAGATCATGAGCTTGGTCCGTTTCAAAGCATAGATGAGGTAGGATTAGGAGTCTATATGATTCGAGAGTCTAATTGCAACATGCCTAATCTTTATAAAGAGGATGAACCGTCTACAAGAAAAGATAATGAGTTTTGGAAACTCTATTTTGATGGTTCAAGGAGCAGTGTTGGTGTCGGGGGTGGAGCCATGTTGATATCACCTAAAGGAGATAAGTATTTTTTAGCTTGCAGATTTGCTTTCAACTATTCAAATAATACAGCTGAATATGAAGTGTTGGTACATGGCCTTGAGTGGGCCCGCAAATGAGGTATTAAATCTTTGCAAGTTTATGGTGATTCAGAATTGATTGTGAATCAGGTCAGAAATTTAAATGCTGTTAAGAATGATTTGCTTAAGAAATACAAGCATTGTGTATGGGATTTAATAGAAGATTTTAATGCTTTTAATATCTTGTCAATTCCTCAGAATCAAAACAAGCATGCTGACAGGCTCGCTGCCATAGGAGCCCAGTTTGATATTCCCAAGGAAATTCATAAGGTAGAAGCACATCAATACGTGAAAATAGTGGTCAGACCTTCTGTATCTGACAATAACATGAACTGGCAGGTTTTTTATAGCAATGAGCAAATTGTGAACTTTCTCATTGTTGAAGCTGAATTCGCAGATGGAAATCAACAAAAATGGCAGTAGCAATATGAAGACCAGATTGTGCAATTAAAGACCAATAAGCTTCCAAAAGGTTTAGTGACATTGGAATATGTCTTTAATTCAGATGATCAAGTTCAGAAGGACAAGTGCAGCTTAACAGTTAAGGAAGAACATTATGCAGCCATTGAGATCTTCAAGGGAAAACTTCTCAAGCTAGGTAAGGTATGCAGTCCAGAGGAACAACAAGCTTTCATTCTGTTATGTCAGAAATATCATGATATTTTTGCTTGGAAATACAAAGATCCGAGAGGTTTTAATCTCGATTTAGCACAGGATACCATCGAGCTTGAGCCCGATGCAAAACCAGTAAGGCAAAAGCAAAGACCGCTTAATCCCAAGTTGGAACACCTTATGAAGGCTGAATTGAATAAGTTAGTTGAAAGCGGTATTATTTTTCTTATCAAGCACACCTCTTGGGTGTCGAATTTAGTGCCAATCAGGAAGAAGAGTAGAGAAATTAGACTTTGTGTCAATTTTCAAGATTTGAATAGAGCATCATTGAAGGACCATTACCTGCTCCCTTCCATGGAGCAAATTTTACAAGTAGTTTTTGGTTCTGACAGATTTTCTCTATTAGATGGTTACTCAGGTTACAACCAGATTCTGGTTAAGCAAGAAGATCAGTTTAAAACAACATTTACAATCAAGTGGGGGACGATGGCCTACAAGAAGATGCCTTTTGACTTATCAAATGTTGGAGCAACTTTCCAGTGTACTATGGATATGGCCTTTCATGGCCTGGATCATTTGGAACAGATTTTTCAGAGGTGTAGAGAGTTTGGAGTATCTCTCAATCCAAAGAAGTGTATATTTTCAGTGCACGAAGGAAAACTGCTTGGACACATTGTCTCAAAGTAAGGTATTTCAATTGATCCTGAAAGAGTTTCTGGAATTCTTGAATTGCCATTGCTAGCTCACAAGAAAGGCTTGCAAAAATTTCTTGGGAGAATAAATTTCGTGAGGAGGTTCATACCAAATATTGTAGCCTTGCTGCAACCTCACTTCTATGCTGAAGAAGAATATGCCATTCAGTTGGACCAAGGAAGGCAAGAGGAGCTTCAAGCAGATCAAAGAAGCGCTCGCAGCTGCCCTTACTCTCATTAATCCAAACTTTGACAAAAAATTTATTCTCTATGCTTTTGGAGGAATTGGTATAGTATCAGTTATGTTGTGTCAGCAAAACGAGGAAGGCTTAAAGCAGCATGTTGCATTTTTCAGCCAAGTTTTGCACGATTATGAGGTAAAGTACTCTTTTGTTGAGAAACATGTCTTTGTTGTTGTAAGAAGTTTGAAGAAGTTCAGGCACATGTTGTCCAACAACATGGTTTACTTATTAGTGGCTCATTCAACTGTTAAGGACTTTTTGCTTAACAAATATATTAATGATAAACGTGCTGGTTGGATCACTAAAGTAATGGAGTTTGATGTTGATATAAAAGTAACCAAGCTCATTAGAGGCAAAGGTTTGTGTGAACAGATTGCTGGAAGTGAGGACAGCAGCTTAAAAGATGCTGCAAATACAGAAACAGTGTTAAATAATGATGTTCTGAGTGTTGTCTCAGTACCTCCTGCCACATGGTTGTAGCAGATGATTCATTATTTGCAAACTGGTGAATGCCCTGAAGGCTTAGACAGAGCAAAAAGAAGGTATTACAGATTACAAGCCATCCCTTATGTAGTTATTGATGGTGTTCTTTATAGGAGAGATTTCCAAGGTGTCTTATTACGTTGCATTCAGCCTGATCAAGTTGACAAGCTGCTAGTAGAATTTCATGATGGACCTTCAGGAGGTCACTTCGCTGCAAGAACAACAACTTTGAAGATTATGAGAGCTGGTTATTACTGGCCAGACCTATTTAAATATTTTATTGCATGGGTCAGAAAGTGTGAGAAATGTGCATTATTTTCTGGTAAACAGAGGCTTGCGCCACTGCCCCTGCATCTGATTCTAGTAGAACAACCCTTTGCTAAGTGGGGCTTGGATTTTCTCTACCCTATAAACCCGCCTTCGAGTGCGGGTCATAGGTGGATTCTTACTACCACAAATTATTTTACAAAATGGACTGAAGTTGTTGCTTTGAGGGAAGCAAACGAGACTTCAGTGTTGAATTTCTATCAAGATCTCATATCGAGATTTGATGTTCCAGATTCAATCATTTCAGATAATGGTCTAGCTTTCATAGGATTAAAGATTTCAGATTGGTCTGTCAGAAATAAAATCTATTTGAACACATCATCAAATTATTATCTACAAGGTAATGGACAGGCGGAATCCACAAATAAGAATCTGATTCAGATAATCAAGAAGACTATTGAAGATAATCAAAGAACGTGGCATGAAAAGATAAAACTAGCCATATGGGCTAACTAAATAACTCCTAAAAGAGCCACTGGTTGTTCACCTTTTTTTTTAACTTATGGCAGAGAGGCCAAGTTGCCTATTTCAATTGAGTTACCACCATTGAATTATGTTAAAGAACTGGAGTTGCTAAATGAACAACCTCTTGAAGTGAGGTTTGCATAGCTGGTTGAGCTCGAAGAGACCAGAAAAGAAGCTCTGAGGCAGCTGGAAATACATCAAGCGCAAATGAAGAATTCTTTTGACAACATGGCGAGGCCTCGTGATTTCATTGTTGGAGATCTAGTTTTCAAGTGGAATGAATTTAAAAGTAGACCTGGATGACATTCCAAGTTCGATGCAATATGGGATGGGCCTTATGTGATTACGGAATGCAAGGAGCACAACGCATTCCAACTTTTGAAGATGACTGGCGAGGTGCTGTCTATCCCAATAAATGGGATCCACCTCAAGCATTGCCTTTGAGATAGGTTATCTCGCTATTACTAGAGTAGTTTACAAATAAGTGTGTTTCACACATTTGATTTTAGTAGTTTGCTTTCTCTAAGCGTTGTTGTGCATTCTTTTGTTGGCCACCAGGGCCTTTTAGTTTGCTTTCAGTTTTGTTTTGTTTTCTTGCTGCTGTTTGGAGTGTTGTTGTTCAAGTTTCTAAGTTTCAAGAAGGGGCAGAATTTACTCCGCGCCCAATGAATTGTTTAAAGGACACTGACCTATGCTTAGCAGGCAAGCATATAGTAGAAATCACCAAAATGTTACATATTTTTCAGCTCAGCTCAAATGGAGGAGCTGGCTGATTGTTATTTAACTTTAAGTGGAATTGCATTTGAATTTCAAATGTTGTTTCGCATCAGTTTTGCACCAAGTAACAATTATGCATTTTAGTGAAGTAATAGAGTTTCAAAGTGCCATTCAGATGTTGCAGAATTTAAAGAAATATAAAATTGAGTACATGAGCAAAATAGCATTTCAGATGCTTTCATTTATTTCGTAAAGAACTCATATTTTTACAGGGGTTCATTTGATTTCACAATCAGAATGATATTACAACATTGCATGGAATGCATTTTTCTTTTCAATTGAAAAGAAAAATTGAAATCAAAGATCCAAAAAAGCCATGGATATAACTGTGACAACATATTGCTAATAGCACATTGCACTACTAAAGGTACATAAAGGAAAACACATAAGCAACATCATAATCATCATTGCCTGATTATCGATGCTTGATGCTAGATGGTGCACCTTGTCTTCTTGAGCTTCGTCGACCCGAAAGAGGGAAAGAGAGGGTGTCAATGGCTCTGATTATAATGTAACTTATATGATGCACCTACAATAGTACAAAATACTATTAGTGATACATTGAAACAATCAATCAAGTGCAATATGAAAGAAGTGAGCTGAAGGAGAAATAGCAATATCATGATCAACATGTTCTATTTTTTATTCTAACATTGTTTGTTTCCTTGTGTAGGTATAGGTAAATTCATGAAGTTGAACATTATTCGAAGACCAAGCATGTGGAGTAAAACAGGCTCCCACAAGGGTAGAGCTCGGCATGCTGCCCTATTCTTTAAATGGGCTGATTTTAAAAGATACTTTGTCATATTCATCAAATGAAATGAAAACAACTGAAAGAGTAAAACAAATTTATCCATCAAGCAATGAAACCAACTGTTCATTCATAACGATTAGGGTTGCTTTCTGAAGGCTATAGGTGAGCAGTGAGTTTAGTTCACTTAAGGAATTTAACTGAGTACATTTACATAAGAAATTGTTGAATAACTTCATTTTCTGTGTTGATTGTAATCATATGTCATGTAAGTTTCAATTCGTCAATTCTTTCTCGAATAGTGAACAAGCATACACTATACCTTAATGTTTTGTTTTAATTTTCATCATCAAAGAGAATCGATTTTAAGAGCAATTCTTACCATGAAATATAAAAATGCATGAAGAGTACCATGTGGCTTATGAGAACAAACACAGACAGTGCATTTGAGTATTGAATGAATTTCTGGTTCTAAGTTGATTGGTAAAGTAAACACAGTATTATGAATATCAAGCAAGTGATCATTTCAGAATATTAAAGAAGGAGCAATCAATTTATTTCCAGAAAGGGTTTATGAGGTGTCATGTATGCAAGATAACAGATAGCTAGGTGCATTTCATTATGATTCAATGTTTCAGCTAAAGTCCTGTATAGGTGCTAAAATAGGAAAAGCACAAGTTCACTTTGGATCAATTGTGATTTGAGATCTTAACCATGACAATTTCTCTCTCAAGGAAGGTAGCTTGATACAGTAGCAAGCATCAGTGATACATTACCTAGATATGGAGTGCCACTTATTAGAAACTACAGCAAGGACAGTTAACTCATTTTGGTTGGGATGGTGCCTCAAACGGGATCGTGTATCAATGATTAGTCGAAGACAACAATCAAATGTGATGCACATTCATTTGGTTTTCAGTGAATTATAGGTGTCAAGCAAGGCACACATGAGAAGAATTTCCAAAATCAAATCATGGAGACATATGTTTAAAGCAGAAGATAGATGTTGCTTTGTTAAGATTAATGAAAATTAGAAAAGACACTGATGTGCATACAAATTATATGCATGGAAATAATATACGTTAAGAGGGCATCCTTTCCTTAATGAACAAACAAGATTGTTGGAAATAGGAAGCTCAAAATGACTTAAGTAGCCTAGTTTGTCATGATAAATGAAGATGCAGGGATTGGAGAGGAGTTAAGATCAGCTTTAATAACAAATACTAAGTATGAGTTTTGCAACTGGAAGTGAAAAAGAAGCAATAATGATCGAGCCCTGGACTTAATATGGATAAGCATAGATATTCTTATTGTTCCCATCATGATCTTTTTGTATTTCTGAAGGCATATTAAAGCAAATAGCAGTGATGCAATGAGTTGTTTTCTTTTGAGATGTACAGAATGCTAAGGAGGTTAAAAGTAAAGAAAAATATTCAAGGCATCCTTTTGTTACAATAGTGAAAGCGAAAACATCACTGGTTATTTGAGTCATGATCCTGAGAGTAAATGCAAGCAAATATACAGTTTTTATCACCATTTCAATTATCCTTTTTCTGAATACACATAGCCATGAGGTTTTACATTTCCAGTGATACCTAGGTGAGGGTCTATTAAATAAATGGCAAGATAAAATTAAAAGGATGGGGGGTCAAGCTCTGTCAAAAAATAAGAATACATGCTTTTGCTTTGAAAATTTCCAATACCCATGATATTTTTCTGTTTCAGAAGTTCAAAATAAGTTTTATGTTCTGGGTCGAGCTCATATTCATAAACAGATTTACAGTTTTGAATCTCAAATACCCACATGTGGGTATGTTTTCAAAGTGCAGGAAATATAATAATCTACGATACCCATATGGGTTTCATATGAAAACAGCAGTAGACCACAAAATATGAAGATTTATGTGGTAAGTCAAGCTTCAGAGGAGAAGAAAATGCAGTTTTCTTTAATAATTTCAAGGATCCACTTTCAGTTTAGCATCAAATACAGAAAACTTAGTTACAAAGACAACCCATAAAAGAAGCAGCAAGGAAATGTGAAATACAAGTTTCCTATGATTGAATCAAGCAACAAAAAGAAGAGACAACTTTATTGAAATTTCTGTGATACCCATATACAAAAATCTTTTCAAACAGACATAATGGTAAGTTTTTTGTTCTGTGTCGAGCCCAAAAGTCAAAGAATTTCTTTCTACAATACATATCTGTCACGGCCTGGTCATGATCATAAATTCTTGACTTAAAAGAAACCCTCTAAGTTTCCAGAGAACAAAGAGAACAAGTGCTGGCAAAGTGGAATTACCAATTCGGTGCTAAAAGTAGTGTTCTGAGGCTGAGATTCGAGCTCTCACAGGAAGGTCGAGCTCACACAATGGTAGGTGATATACAGAAAAATGAAAGACAAGGGTGTTAGAGTGTGTATAGTTGTAGCCTTAGGGCCAGAAGAACGAAATATGATGCCATTAAAAGCTATGAAGCCGTGTGTAGATGGCTTACCCTCGTGTCTGGAAGAGAAGAACAAAACCCATAAGGCGAGCTTTCTCTTAGAGCTTTCATGATGGATTTGAGCTCTCACAAGTCGGCCAAGCAAACAAGGTTAGGAGTGTAGGGAAAAATCAGAGAAATAAACTCATAAGCTCATGACAGTCCGCGGCCTTAGGGCCTTTTGGTATTCAATAGTAAGTGAATGAACTTCAATACAGATAGAACGAATCTTACCCACTGGAGTTTCAGATCACTGGAGTACATGGAATAGTTCCTCAAAGCATTCAAGCTCGAGCTTGACAGAGTCATGGCGGCAGCAAAGCTTCTTTCTTTCAAGTTGAGGAGTGTAGAATGAGTGATCATTAGGGTTTGATTTTGTTTTGACCGAACCCTAATTCGAGCATTATGATGTTCCAGAATATTCAATCAAAGCACATGTGGTGAATTTTAATGGAGGTCGAAACTCATAATGTTTTCCTTGTGATTTATTAACTCTAAGTCCAAATGTATATGATGGAGGCAGAAATTCATGTGCTAGGGTGATGTTTTAGGTCTTTAGAACTTATTGTTTTTGCCTTAGAGAAATATGGGTTTGTGCCTTAGGTTATTGTTTTAAGTGAAGAGAAATTAAGGGTGAATTGTGAATACCCTATGCTTAGGGTCAATATCTTTTTAGGGTTTTATTTTGGGGTTGATTTTATAGAAATCAATTAAAATCGAAGGCATGAAGGAAGATTATGTAAGGTGTTTTTTATGATTTTTGAGAAAATCAGAATATTGTAATGGAGGGATAAGGAGATTTTCTTTTTTGCAAAAGATTTTCAATCTTTATTTGCAAAAAATAGACAAATTGAGCAAATCTGCATCTTGTAAAGCAAAATCATAAAGCGATCTTTTCTATAAATTGCTTTGTGTTTTCTTGCTATTTTTAGTAGATCTTTTATTGACTTTTCCTCTTGGTCGGATTTCAGACCTATCCTGGAGAGATAAGGTGTTTTTTGAGCTTTTAAAGCAAGATTAGCCTATTTTTAGAGGCTTGACAGTGTGATCATAAAAGCATTGTGCTTTTTCTTGCTTTTTTGCAGTTTTTTAGGCAATTTGAAGCCTTTTTCCTGGAGCTTTTTTTTGAGCTCGGATTAGGGTTTTCTTGAGAGCTATGTTTTTTGATAGACTTAGTCTTATCAGCTCTCCTCTCTCAATAGTTCAGATTATAGTTCCTGCTCTTATGCATTTTTGAGCTTGTGAACATTGTACTCAGTTTTTGACAGATTGACACTCTTTCAATTCCAATAATACAATAGAGTTCTTCTTTCCACTTTCTTGTCTCAAGACTAGTAACAACAGTTTGATATTTTGTGTATTCAAGTTTGAAAACTTAATGTCCTGTCTTTATGAGTTCTTTTGCACAGGTTTTCATGTTTTCAGGTTATATGTTGTATTCGAAGTTTTGAATCTTCATATGAATTAATGATGAAATCATGTATTGGTGAGATTGTAGGAATCATTGTAGTGAAGGGATTGTTGTGAGTGGCAGGTTTCAATTTTCTGTCAGAGGTTTTAGTCAATCATCAGTTAGATTCGGATTTATTTTCAGTTCATCTTTTATCCCTTTTCCCTTGGAGTTTTATAATAGGTCTTATCATTTGGAGAACTAGCTCACTCTGGAGATTCCTCTTTCGCGCAGATCACCCACATCTGAAAGAGGTTTCCATGTTTCAGTAGTTTGCTGAAATATTGTATTCAGCAGGGTGCAAAACTATTGATAACAGGTATATCGCTTATGCATTGCGCATTCACACTCACTTATGGATGATGTCAGCACTAGCTGAGAGATGGCATAGCGAGACCTCTTCGTTTCATCTTCCCACTGGCGAGGCCACTGTCACCTTAGAGGACGTTTGGCATATTTTGAGATTGCTAATATACGGTCGGTGAGTGATTTTTGACATGGACAAGGGGTGCGATGTTTGTCATAGATTCCTCACCACAGAGGACATCATTTTTTGCGAGGGGCAGATCAAGCTTGAGCGACATAGGATCTCGGCACCTCCCTTCCACCTAGTTGTTGCAGTGGTCATTTCAAGTCTCGTTACCCCTGATAGACAAGGACGATACTTTAGTCTCTGCTGGGGATATTGCTGGGAGCATATGGTTTGAGATAGGCCAATCCGTTTTGCATGGGGGCCTGTGCTTCTTGCATCTTTATACAGAGATCTACACGAGTAGGATGGCATAGCACTCAGAGTAGGGGTGACCCTTCTTCATGTTTGGGTGTGGGAGCACATTGTTGTGCTACATCCACGCGTTGTTTCAGTTTCGATGGTGCCAAACGATCCCCTCGTGTGGCATTACAGAGGTGGCGTGTCCTTCACACACAGAGGGGAGTAGGAGATCCCCTACTAGAGGAGGGTCCTCGACGAGATGCAGGTGTTCACATGGTGACCGTACTGTTATGCCCTGCATAACCACCCCATTTTATTCTGGAACAAAATGGGTCCCCCTTTTTTGTTTTCTTTTTGTCTTCTTTAGTTATTTGCTTTGCTCTTGGGAGTTCTTTTGTTTTCCTCCTAAGTTTTCCTTCTGGTTTTGTCAAATTTTGGTTCTTTCTCAGCTTAAGCTGGTTTTCTTCCTACTGGAAATTCAATGAAATAATCACAAGCAATAGTGGATTTTTTTATAATATGTTTTATTTGCTTCTGAGGACTAATGCAGACCTTTTTCGCAGGATTAGATCATGTACATGATGATATTTGTCAAGGGAGCTTAGTTAGAAAGCATTCCCCAATCCATTTTGGCACAAAATTCCTCTAAGGAGAAAGTCAGCAAGACCCTGCAATTGTCTCACCGACTAACAGTTTGTTCAATTCATATGAGGCTCACAGGTCGCCCAAACATCCCGGTCGCCGTAAGTCTTTATGTGTCTCGCCAACCAAAGGATCCCTCACCAAAAGATTCTGTGTTCGGCATAAGGTCTCGGAAAAAGAAGAAAGTCTTGCTGACAAGAGGTAATATCGGCATAGCCTCTTGCCGATCCATCGGAGTCCCACCGAAAAGGTTCAAGCTTGGGTAGAGTGGTTCACTTTCAGCGTAGTGTCTGGCCGACTAGTCGAGGTCCTGTCGACTTGAAATGAGATCTCGGCAAGAGGGATTTGCATCAGGATGAAGTCTCGGCGAAGGGATTCGGTCTCCCCAAAATGAAATAAGGTCGCCAAAAGGTTGGTGCTTTCGCCATGAAGTCCGACCGAATGGTAAAGGGTCTCGCCGAAGGTTCTCCCTTCGGTGTGAGGTCTGGCCAAAGAGGTGATGTCTTGGTGACAGAGGGTAACATTGGCAAAAGATTTGGGGTCGCTATGAAGTCTTGACAACTGAGTAATGTCTCACCAAAGGGGTTTAGGCTCAGCGAAAGGTCTTTCCGACCAAGAAATTCTCCTCGACAGTTGTTTAAATGGACTCTTGGCGAAAGAGTAGACTTCAGTATGATGTCCTGGCGAAAGAATAAAGTCTCACCGACATGAGATAATATCGGCATAACGTCTTGTCGACCGAAGGAGGTCTCACCGAGGAGGGCCGTCATCGGTGTAATGTTTTGCCTTCAAAGTGATGTCTGGGCGACTGTGAGATGTCTCAGCGAGGCGGAGTGAATTCGGCATAAGGTCTCCCCGACCACAGAAAGTCTTGCCAACATGAAGGAGCTCGCCGAAAGATTTAGGGCTCAGCGAAAGGTCTCGCCGACCAAGTAGGCTCTCGCCAAAAGAAATTGGAGCTCGGAAGGATCTTGTCAAGAGGTATTTCCTTTGGTGAAAGGTTTCACCGAAACATAGTGAGCTCGGGGAGAAAAGAAGACATTGCCATGATGTCTGACCGACCCAGTGGGGTCTTTCCGATAAGAACGAGCTCGGGAAAAAAGAAGGGGGTTTGCTATAAGCTCACACCGAAAAGCAATGGTCTTGCCGATATGTTTTCTCCCTTCGGTGTGATTAAACATGCTCGATGAAATGTCTCGCCGACCCAGAGATGTCTCGATGACAGGGCGTGAGTTCGGGGTAAGGTCTCCCCGAGATGGAATATGCTCACCAAGAGAAGAGGGGCTCAACATAAGGTCTTCACGACCGTCTTATCTCCTGCCGACAACGATGGATTTACCAATAGAAGGGGATATCGTTATGACTGAGGGGAACTCGCCAGGATGTTCCACTGACAGGGTGGACTCTTGTCGATAGGAGCTCCAAGCCAAAGATTGATGTTTGGCATAAGAGTTCGCTAGAGGAGACAACATCACCATAATGTCTCACTGACCCGATGGAGTCTTGCCGATACAAAATGAGCTCGGGGTGAAAGGTTCAGCCTCACTATGATGTCCTGCTGATAAGTGAGGTCTCAACGATAGAAAAATATATCGGTGTGACCAATGGAGCTCGCTATGACTTCTAACTGACACCGATTGTCTTGCCAATGGGTTTTGTTGTGTCGATATGACTTGCATAGCTCGATGGGAGGTCTTACGGACTGTCTTATGCTATGTCGATAGCTGCTAGAAGAGACATAATCGCATCAGGGATACACAATTAGTGTCTCACCGACATGCGATGCAATTCGAATAACCTTTGACCGCCCAGGAGTCTAGCGTGGCATATGTTTAACCAATCAGGAGGAGCTAAGAAGGCGGACCGGCGATAGTTTGACCGATTGACCACCCCTGAGGAGAAGATCAACAGGATGCAAATGACATGGACTCCTTCTTAGTTCAGAAGGTGATGGAACACCTTGATGAACAGTGATGCGAAGATTTAGCGGTGAGTCTGGTGCTGCTTCCAGAGGATGGTCAATGGGCAGAGAAGTCTAGAACATGAAGGAGGCCAGAAGAAGGGACCATGAGTCATAGTAACTGCTGAGATTGCTACTGACAAAAGAGGATCGGCATTAATGATAATGATTTATAGCATTCAAGGCAGCCTTTCAGGGGAGTTCGAGTATGGACACGAAGACATGAAGTTAATGTTGTAATAACAAAAGATCTAAAGACTTCTCCTGAAGATGAAAATATTTCACCAACATGGACAGCGGGGATGCCATTAAACGCAGCATTAACTCTCTTTAGAAAGATCTAAGAGCCGACCTTTTAGGATGGAGATATTTTGTAAACCCTAGAAATGGGGGCCAACGCATTCTTTTTTATGCACTTTGTATATATGGAATTCAGACCTCTTTGTAAAGGTTAAAAAAAGTTAGAAGAAGTTAGTAGAAATAGAGAAGGAATAGAGTAGATAGGTCTAGAAATAGATTTTCAAGAGTAGGAATTTTTTGAAGGATAGAGGAAACAGAGATGCATCCTGATTCTTTGTAATAGGAGCTTATTTTTTCTTCTTAGTTAGGAGTTAGATTCAATAGAAGCCAATAATGTATCTTTCCATTTTTCTTAATATAATTTGAAACAATTTGGAGTCATGGATTTTCTGTACACTGGTGATTGTGCCAAATTTGTAAATGTTGCTTATCTATTTCACTAACAGTAGAAGCAACCAGATTAAAATCTACTTCAAATTGTGTTTCAGAATGTTGTTTATCTTGGTTTAATCATTTGATTTAGGAAATTTTCATGGAATGAAGTTTGATTTGATGTTTTTTTTGGTTAAATGATAACTTGCAATCTGTTGTTGAAATTAGCACTGTGAATGAATGAAACTATGTGTTAATCACAAGTTTATTTTGTTCTGCAGTTTTAGTTATGAATTCCTTGGAAGGTAATAGGTCTGGTTAATTCGGATGAACTATCATTCTTTTTTGTTCCAAAACTTTGATTTGTCTTTTTCTGTTTCTTTAAAAACCCTAGTTAGAGTAGGTCTAAGTTTATGTTTGATCTTAGAATAATCCAGAAGCTCAACACCAGCAAGCCCCTTGAACATTACTATTACATTGACCATTGAGCAGCATCAGCACAATTGAAAACCAACTACAAAGACCTTGGGAGCTAAGATATCGATGTGTTGTCTTTCTCTTTCAGGAGAAACATGATAGCAGTATTTTGTTTGCATCTTGTTGTGCCATTGGGACCATCAACACATACCTTGGTCAGCCCGGATGGGCCGACGATCCTGAGCAGTTGTTCTTTGCCCACCAAGACCGCTATATGTAGGGGAGAGAGCACATGATGATCAAGAGGTACCTACCTGAGCGCATGCAGCGTCAGTTTGGTAAGCCCCAGGATTGCCTTGATGATGAATATATAGTCGTCTTTTCCCGCACCATGACACAGGTTTCATGGGGGTAGTATATTCCTACCTTAGAGGCCATCGACAGTTTCAGATAGTTGGTGGCTTGGCCATGGGCCTACGATCAGGGGCCTGTATATCCAAGCATGACATAGGCATAAAGGGATTGGTTCTGGCCTCCCCTATGATTGACTATTCCAGGAGCAGTCCCAGATCAATGGAGAGTGAGAGGCAGAGGGGAAGGATGAGGATGGAGGGTTGATGCATGACAGGACCAGCTGATTGGGCCCCTAGTTCAGCCAGGGTAGGGAGATGTACCGATGCCGGATCAGCAGTAGGTGCCACTAGGTGTACCACCACAAGTTGAGGATCAGCCTCAGGTACAGCCACGAGCACAGCCAACAGGGCAGGTGGATCCTTGGGATGTGTTGATTGCACAGCTGCAGGCCTAAGTGAAAACTGTGACAGGGGAGAGGGATCAGGCTCGAGCTGAGAGAGAGAAAATGAGGGCTAAGAGAGATCAGGCCATACAACAGAGACAGGTTGCAGAGTTACAGGTGGCCATAGAGCTAGGCCAAAGATAGTAGTTAGAGAGTATGGCAGCCTCCTCTTCCCAGGGTACAGTGTCCGTTCGGTCTTACAGGGATGTCATCCGAGAGGCCGAGTACTATTGGAGGCATTATCATGAGGCCGTACCCAGAGGAGGACGGGTCCCAGAGTACTCGCAATAGACCAGCTACAGACCAGCAAAGGGTCACAGTGACAGGGGTGAGGGCAGCATACATGGGGATAGACCTTGATCAAGATGATATGATACTTTTTGTGCCTTATGGGCTCTTTTTTGATAGCCCAATGGGCCTTTTGTACTGATTGACATACAAGTATAGTGATCCATTTTTTTTTGTACTATGATAGTTACATTATTGATGATATATATGAGATGATGATGATTTTGATATGATGTGATGCAGTGCCATTTATTTATGCATGGATGATTTTATTTCTATATGTTGTGTAATGATGTTTACGATGTTATAAAATGTATGCATTATGTAATGATTATGACTAACAGATTTATATTATGTTAACCTATGATATGCAAATGTATTTATGTGATGTGCAATGATGTTTTCTATATGATGATCTATTTTATGTTGATGCAAATGGTGATGTGATATGAAATGTAATATGCAAAATGATATGGAAATGATCTATGGTGTATATATGAAATGATATGTGAATCCTGCTTATATATGAAATGGTTATGGATAGATGTATGCTTTGCATGTAATGAATTTTGATATTCCTATTTATGCTTATAATGATGTGGAATGATTTATGCAATGAATGATTATGATGTTGTTTCTGAGATGATATGGATGATTAATGCAATGGTCATGTGTTATGTGATATAATGAAAATGAGATGGTTTTAAGATGCTTATAATAACAAATATTATTATCCTAATCATATTGAATGATAATGTAATGTACGTGATGCATTTTAATGTGATGTACTATATGCAATGATGATGATGTTCTATGTCAAATGAATGCAATGTGTGAGATGACCTTATAATGTTATGCAAGTATGTATGCAAATTAATTATTTATAATGCTTATATACCTATTATGTATGATTATGCAGTAGGTGGTAATGTGAAATGGTTATGAAATGCAAATGAATGTTATGCGATGATTTATGTGATAAATGCAATGTGATGCAATAAATGTATGCAATGTAATAAAATGGATGAACTTTTATAATATGGTGGAAATGCAATGCATATGTTCCCTATATGTTATGTTGATGCAATATGCTAATGATTTGTGGATGCAGGATCGATGACGATGGTGATGATCAACTGTCATAGTACCTTTGTTAGTGCGATGCGCAAGAAGAGAAGAAGTCATTTCAACAAGACACAAGATGATGAAAATGCAAATGATGATGATGATGATTTCTTGCTGAGGAATTAGGATTTTCAAAGGGCCAATTTCCTTATGTTTGATAACACACATGGTACAATTCATCAAGGTATAGCAAACCAGGATGGCGTTGTACCTAGTGTGATGGACTTTGACTTGACAAGCAGATAGGAGTATCCTTGTTCACACCTGACATACGAAACCTTGCTAGGATTCACTTTAGAAGTTTCAAACACCTTAGACCAAAACATGGAAAGGTAAACCTATCAATGCAATAGTCAACAAGTTGTCCAAAACATCCTCCATACATACCTAACAAAGCAAGTATTCACCAAAATTATATTACAAGAACGTCCAACAAGCATAGCAAACAAAAGATAATGATTGTTTCCCCATTCCTATTTCTCTAAATCCTCTGTTGGGATATCATCAAGAAGTCCTTGGAATGAGTGCAATAAGATAAGTCAAAAGATAAAGACAAAGTAAACAAACAAGCTGATGCTCTTCAATACCACTAACCAAAAGAGGATGTGTTTTCTTAGGATAAGAACCAAAACTATTGCCAAAAGATAATGCCCATTGTAGGAAGGATTCATCCTAGGACATGTTAGTGGATGGCGGCATGTCATTCTGTTTATCCAAAGTGTTCTTTCAAATGATTGATATGGGACCAATTGGATGATGAGTTACTGATACAAAGAGTTGACCAACTTGTTTACGTACTGACTTTGACCTAAGACTTGATGTTTTGGGTTTTCACTTTTAACCTGCTAGAATTGTTTTTGATTATCTTACCAAAGATTGAGGATGACGATCATTTATTATGAATAATGTTATTGCAGGTGCAAGCGAGATGAGATGGATGGATTTTTTCAAATATTTGGATGTTTTTGATGTTTTATAATGTTTTGAGGCTATTTTTGGTATTTTTTGAGATTTTGCAAATGTTTTGATTTTTTGATTTTCCAATGTTTTGGGGTTTTTCAAGATTTTGACCAAGAAACCAACCTAAAGACCTATCCTAGGGGCCTCGGGGGTTGATCAACAGATTATCCTTGCCTACGTTATACACGCAAAGACCACGTAGTTCGACTGACGAGTTGACCGATTTACAGATGATGATATACATGATAAGATGTCAGTTTATTATGACAGACTCCTATAGGACTGACCTAAGTGTCTCGAGGGATGATCAAAGATCAACCTTGCCTATTTTCAAACTTAGAGATGACCTAGTTCGACAAGACGACCTTGTTTTAGGATTTTGATGATTTTTTGATATTTTTTGGATTTTTTGATGTTTTTGGATTTTTCTAATTTGAGGATTTTAAGGATATACATGAATCCGATCCAATAAGATCATGCACCCAGCGTGGTGCAATAGACTACTTCAATAAAGGCAGGACAAACTAACCTTGAGGATGGGCTGAGTAGTACTAGGAGGGATCATGATACAAGAACAAGACCAAGCTATGGTGTGGATGCGGGTGGATGAGTGATGGATGCATATCCGAATTCGATGGATGATGGAAGCACAATGGATGGATGATGCAGAACAAGCCGTAAAGATCCTGGTGGATGGAAAGTGCTTATTTACACAAGGTTCTTGTTTGCTAGGTTTTCACCAAGGTACTTTCCCAAAGTGCCACCGAAGTGGTTTTCACTAGAAGACGATTTTTTTCTCTTTATTGTTTTTCAATCCTTTTTTTGATTTTTTTGGATTTTTTGCTTTTTTTTATTATTTTGTTGTCACCAAGATGCCTATTTACCAGGTTTTCGCAAGGTAACCATTTTTTTAGGACATTTTCTGATTTTTTGGATTTTTTGGTTCTATACCTTGAAAGATTTAGGCATAAAACTTTTTGAGGTGAGAGCTATTCATGGGCTCTTGCAGAGGTTCCCCTTCGAGTGTTGATAACTGATATGCCCCTGACTTGTAACTTGTTGTGATAATGAATGGTCCCAACCAATTAGGTTCAAATTTTCCTATGCTACTTGGGTTTGGGACATTCTTCTGATTCTCTTTTAATACCAGTTCTCCGACTTGGAATGTCTTGCTTTTGATTTTCTTATTGTAACTCTATTTAACTCTATTCTAATAGACTTGCAAATGATTCAAAGCATCTATCCATCACTCATCCAGTAGCTCCAGCTCATTCAATCTTGACACTCGGTACTCTTCATGTGATGAGGTTTTTGAGTGATATCCTGACTGATGGGATCTCGATCTCAATGGGGAGTACTGCTTCTAATCCGTAGACAAGGGAGAAAGGGGTGGCACTGGTGGGTGTGCGGATGCTGGTTTGATAGGCCCAAAGGGCGGGAATAAGTTGCAAATTCCAGTCATGACCTACGTCATTGACTATTTTCTTGAGGATTTTTAGAATGGTCTTGTTCGTAGCTTCTGCTTGGCCATTGTCTTGGGGATAGTATGGGGTGGAGAAGCGATGTTGGATTTTGAAATTTTCACATAAATCACAAACCTCCTAATTCTTGAATGGTGTCCCATTATCTGAGATAATGGCTTTTGGAACACCATATCAGAAAATGAGATAGTTCAGGATGAACTTTGAAATCTGCTTCCCAGTTATATACGTCATGGGTATGGCTTCCACCCACTTAGTAAAGTACTCCATTGTGGTTATGATGAATTTATGGCTATTAGATGAAGTGGGTGTGATTTTTCCAATGAGATCAAGTCCCCACCGTGAAAAGGGCCATGGTGTGACGATAGGATGAATCTCTTGAGCTGGAGCATGGATGAGGTCCCCATGCTGCTGACATTGTAGACACTTTCTGGCATAATCATGTGCTTCTCATTCCATTGTGGGCCAATAATACCCCATCCTCAGTAGTTTATTAGCTATGGTCATTCTACTCAAGTGTGAACCACAGATACCATTATGTACTTCAGTTAGAGTAGTTAATGCCTCCTCAGCGTTTAAGCAGCGTAGTAGGGTTCCTTCTATGCTCCTATGATATAGGGTATCTCCTAGGATGACAAATTTGGATGCCTTTTTGACAAAGGTTCATTTTAGGTTTGATGGTAAGTCGGCGGGTATGACTCCTATTCAAAGGTATGTGTAAATGTCATGGTACCAAGGATCACCGGGACCGATGATTTCGCACAAAAATTCTAATTCTGGTACCTCGAATGCAGGCACAAGAAGATGCTCAATCAAGAATTCATATTTTAGAACATTGTGGGGGATATCTAGTAAGGACCCCATTGTTGCCATGGCATCTACTGCTCTGTTGTTGGTTCTAGGAATCTACTCAAATATAATTTCGATGAAGGATTCCTTGAGAGTCTCCACCAATTTCTTGTATAGAGTGAGCTTGTTGTCCTTGGTTTGATATTCATTGTTCACTTGATTTATTATTAATTGGGAGTCTCTGTATACTTTGAGAGCTATAATGTTCCACTGCACTGCTATTCTGAGACCTATGGTTAAAGCCTTGTATTTTGCAATGTTATTGGTGTAGGGAAATGCCAGTTTGTAGGACCTTGGTATGCAATCCCCTTGTGGGGTGATGAAGAAGACACTAGCTCTTGATCCATGCTGCATGTATGAGCCATCGAAGTATAGTTTCCAATGGTCAGCTACGTTGAGATTGAAAATAGATTCATTTGGAAACTCTGAGACGAGAGGCTTCTCTGAATAGATTGGTGCTTTTTCAAGTTGATCTACGATGACTTGGCCTTTGATTTCTTTCCACTCCACATATTCGATGCCATATTCTAAAAATATCGTCACCCATTTGGCCATTCTTCCTGTGAGCATTTCCTTTGATAGTAGATACTTGAGAGGGTCAATTTTGGCGATGAGTTTTATTTTGTGTGCCAACATGTAATGTTTGAATTTCTGTGATGCAAACACTACTGCAAGGCATGCTTTCTCAATGAATGAATAGTTTAGCTCATGCCCAACCATTGTTTTGCTGATGTAATAGATAGCCATTTCTGTTCCATTTGCGTCATGCTAAGCTAAGAGAGCTCCAAAGGCTGTTGTTGTTGCTGACATGAATAGAATCAATGGTTTTCTTGGGATTGGTGGCATTAAGACCGGTGGTGTCAGTAAATATTCTTTGATTTTGTTGAATGCCTCTTCACACTTGTTATCCCATTTGTACGCTACTCCCTTGTGGAGTAGGTGAGAATATGGGTTCGGTTTGTCTGCCAATTGTGCTATGAATCTTTGAATGGTTTGGAGCCTACCTTGGAGACCCCTCAATTTCTTTAATGTTTTTGGTGCCTCCATCTCGAGGATTGCTTTTACCTTTGCTGGATCTACCTCGATACCTCTCATTGACACTATATATCCTACCAATTTTCCTTATTGTATGCCGAAGACACACTTCTTTGGGTTTAATTTGACCTTGTACTCCTCCAGCTTGTCAAAGATGGCACTTAGGGTTGCTATGTGATCTTTTCTCTTTCTAGACTTGGCTAGAATACCATTGACATAATCTTTGCCCGTCTTATGAATCATGTCGTGGAATATCAATGTCATGGCCCTCTGATATGTTGCTCATGCATTCTTTAAGCCGAATGGCATCATGTTCCAATAGTAAGTCGCCCATGGACAAGTGAAGGTTGTTTTATGTTGGTCTTCTTTAGCTATCATGATCTGATTGTACCCTGAGAATCCATCCATTAGTGACAACATTTCATGTCCAGTTGTCATGTCTACTATCATGTCAATGTTTGGAAGTGGGAAGTCATGTTTTGGACATGCCTTATTCAAGTCTCTGAAGTCTGTGCAGATTATGATGTTCCCATCAGGTTTTGAAATAGGTACCAAGTTTGACACCCATTCTGGATAATCTATTAGTTGGAAGAATCCTGCATCTAATAGATTTTTTAGCTCCATTTTGACTAATAAGGTGATCTGAGGGTGCATTTTTTGAAGCTTTTGTTTAACAGGATTTTCTCCTGGATATACTGCTAAGTGGTGAACCACAGTCTCTGGATCAAGCCTTGGCATGTCAGCATAACTCCATGAAAATTTTATCTGTCTTTCTCTTAGGAAGGCTACTAGGAGCTCTTGCTCTTCTGATAGTAGTCATTCTGCAAAGAATGTGATGTGTGGGGTTGGCTCTATTCCTAGGTTGATCGGATTGCATTTTTTTGCCAAGACTGTTGATTTTTCTTGATGAAGAGCTCTTAAAGGAAGATTGAATCCCCCATCCTCGGGAGCCTCAGAGAGGTTTTCACCATTGGATGCATCCTTTCTTTTTACTTTTTTCTGGTCGGAGAGTGCCACAATGTGGTTTTCACTCAAAGACTTGGATATTATTCTTAATTTTTCACTTTTGCGACTGAGGGATTCAATCGTTTCCCCATAATAGGCATGTGTATCTAGCTCTATTATGAACCCTGCTTTGTGATCCCCATCTAAAATGTTATCCCGCAATCCCATGAATTTGAGAGTGCCTCATCATTTTTGAATGTATCAAGAATTGGCGGTCCTCGTTGGTCGTAGTCGATGAGTTGGGGATATACTAGGCAAATGTCATGATTTTGGTGGTCTGATTCAAAAGATAGGGTGCTAATCATGCAAAAAGTGGTATCCTCAAATAGCCTAGGTAAGTTGGGTGTGGGGTCCTCATCATCACTACTACTACAAACGTCGGTTATATCAAATGTAAAGTTATCTATGACATGACCTATAGATATTGGTAGGCGTAATTCTGTTGTGGTTGGCTAAGGAGGATTATTAACCCTTCTAACTGGAGGACTTCGGCCACATATGTTTATACTCGGAGGGGTACATCCAAGGCCAAGATTTTTTATTGGTCGCATCTCTGCATGATAGGTATTATAAGCCCATTGTCATTTTGTCCAAGTCTTTGATTTTTGTCATAGCCCATTGTGAGCATCATTTGTAGACCCTTGCTTCTGTCATCCATTGGTAAGGCAGCTACTGGTCTTTCATCTTGATATAGCATATGAGATGGATCTGCCTCAATAACTTCTCAGCCAAGATCCCCCCATCATGTAAAGTTAGGATAGTCCTCAGGAGACGTTTGGGATGTAGAGGCTTCATTTATTTGCGGACGTCCCCGTGATCTAGGAGATTGTGGTAACTCTCCTACCACAAAAGCATTATTAGGGAGATTGTAATGTCCATAACCGTTATCTTGGATGATGACCTTAATGTCTGAGATGGTGGGAATGGTGGGAGTGGTGGTGTCTTTGTCGCAGAAGTGGATGCGAGAGTGGCGGGATCGATGTATGGTGCAGATGGGCCCTCATCATTTTTTGGTACTTGGGGGATTTTATAGTACTTTGCTTCAAGGCTTTTGCAATAGAAGGGTTCGGGATCTCCATGGACGGTGACTTCTTGTCCTTCATGTGTAAATTTCACACATTGGTGGAAAGTCGATGCTACTGCTTTCATCGCATGAATCCATGGGCATCCTAGGAGGATGTTATACGGCAAGTCAAGGTCCAAGACCTAACAAGTAGTTTCCATGATAGCAGGCCCTACTTGAATAGGGAGTTTGATCGTGCCTTGGGACATTCTTTCTTGATCATCATATGCCCTTATTGTGATACCCTTTCCTTTGTCGATAGAATCCTTTGATATTTTCAATTGTTTGATGAGGCTGAGAGAACATATATTCAAGCCCGCACCTCCATCCACCAAGACCCTTTTGACTTTGCTCTTATGTACGATGGCTTCCAAGTGGAGTGCACGGTTGTGAGATGGTTGAGTGGGGAAATCCTTGTTGGAGAATGTGAGGAGATTTGGCGTAATGATATTTCCGACCATAGCTTGGAATTGCTCCACATCAAAGTCTACGGGGACAGTGGATGAATCCAACGCTTCTTCAAGAATTTTCCTATGGGAAGATGAGATTTTTAGAAACTCCATGATGGAGATTTGTGCGGGCGTTCTCTTGAGTTGATCTAGGAAATTGTAGCCATTCGAAACAAATCTAGATGTAGCGACTTTGTTTGGCTGGGATGATCCTGTGATGGTAACTTTTCCGCCTCTTGTGGTGACTCCACAATCGGTATGGGTGCATTTGATGGTGATGACCATGTAGTTTTCATCTAGGGAGGCGATGACTGTTTCATACACATGATTTACGTTTGTGTGGGTTCCTTTCCCCTTATCTTTGTTATTATTATTCCCCTTATTGCCACGACTAGGCATCGGATTCGTGTATATCTTAAGGTCTTGGTTTCCTGTTGGTTGTTCCACATTTATAATTCTTTTATCGATGAGATATTGGATTATGTTTTTTAATCTCATGCAACTATTTGTGGTATGGCCTTTGATTTTATGGAATTCACAGAGTTGATTCTCATTATACCAAGGAGGTTTCACATCTGGTTCTTGGTAATTCTCAAAGGTAGGAGCCTTGATGAGTTTTTCGTCTATCAACTTCTTCATTATGTCTTCGAGTGGTTCCCCCAAAGTGGTGTACTTTCGCTTGGGATAACTCTTGTTGCATTGGGGTGGTCCCCTTTGATCATTGGGATTATTGATTGTCAGATTGTTGTTTGGTTGTTGTATTGCATGATGATTGTTTTGGTGTTGGATTTGGATTTGTGGTGCAGGTGTATTTTGGCGAGGGGCACTAATGATCACCTTGGCATTGACGACACCATCATTAGTAACATTTTTTTTTCCTTTCCCACATGTGAGGTTTATCGTTGTAATTGGAGGGTGGGCAGTTGTTTTGTTGTTCAGGGTATGAAGTTGATCCCGCAGGTTGAGTCATGAGGGCTCATTCGATGTTGAGCGCCTTGGAGATCAACTGATCATATGTGGTGATGTCTTGAACCTTGAGATGAAATTCCAAGAGCCTTTCAAGGTTGGATATGATGGTGCAAACTTGTTGTTCTTTGGGCATGGTCCACTTGCTCCGATTGGCCTTGGATCATCATCGTTGTAGGAATGAAGCGAATGATTCACCCCTACCTTATTTTAGAGCTAAGAGTTCTTCTAGACTAACATCCATTGCAATGTTGCATGCATAATTTTTTATGAATGCGTCTATAATTTCTTGGAATGTCCTAATGCCTGAAGGTAGGTGAGAGAACCATTCCATAGCGTGGCCAACCAAACTCCTAGGAAATAGCTGCATCAAATAAGTATCGTCGTATGCGACTTCCATGCAATGAACCTGGAATTCTCTGATGTGATTTTTAGGGTTTCCCATCCCACGATATTTGTCAAACTTGGGGATCTCAAATCCCTTGGGGAATGGTTTCATCACTAGGCTCCTATCAAATGGATAGGGACACAAGTTGCTTGGTGTTTTTGTTGTTCGCCCTGATTGAAGATTGAGCACTTGTTGCGAGAGCAACCTGATTTGTGTCGTTACGTCATTTTGTGGATCAGGGGGTGGGATGAAGGTGTTTTGGGGTGTTTCGATTGTGGGTTGGATGGGTGGGTTGTTTGATGTGTTTTTCAACTGGTATTTGTATGTTTTTTCGAGCTAGGTAGGCTTCCACCTGCTGTTGTATGAACAACGCTCGTTGTTGATCTTGTTGTTGTTGTGCTAAGATTTGTGCTTGTTGTTGTGCTTGTTGTTGTTCCAATAACGCTTGTTGTTGTGCTTGTTGTTGGGCTACCAATTGGGTTGCTTCTTCCTGCTCTTGATATTGCTTTATTGCTTGTTCATATGCTTGCATTTGTGCTGCTTATTTTTGTACAAGAAGTTGTGCCTGGGCTTGTGCATGTTGTGCTTGATATTGGGCGTTTTCTTGAGCTTGAGCTTGTGCTTGCGCTGCTTGTGTTTGGGCTTGTGCTTGTGTCACTTGTTGTTGTAATAGAATTTGTGCTTGAGCAGCCTTTTGTGCTTGCAATGCGGCTTGGGCTGCTTGAGTGGCTTGTGCAGCTTGAGTGGCTTGTGCGGCCTGTTGCGCTTGTAATGCGGCTTGGGCTGCTTGAGCAGCTTGAGTGGCTTGCTAAGCAGCTAATTGTACAACTTTTTGTTTTTGTACTTGTTGGAATCCCCTTTGAAAATTAGCTTCTAATACCATGTTGTATTGGCTTGATGTGGTGGGAGTTGGTGGTGGTGAGGGTGGTGGTGGATTTGGAATGGCATTTGTGGTGAGCGATGATGTCGTGTTGGTGTTTTGAGTGATGAATGGTGCTGTTGATGTGGTTGGTCCTTGGGAGACCATGATTTGAGATGTTAGGGGGGTGTTTGATGATGTTGCAATTGCTTGTGCATTTTTCATTTGTTGTTGCAATGTCGACGACAAGTTTTGCGTGATGTTTTGATTGATATTCGGATGTTGGTTTGATTGATACTTGGTAAAGGGGGAAGACCTAAGCCAAGGAGTGGTGTGGATGATGATGGAAATGGTGGAAGAGGTGGAAATGTGAGGGGTGCGAGTTCTTGTGAAAATGTTGTGGTGTCGAAGATGCCCCCTGGTCCGAACATATCTCCCTCCTCTTGCGAATTTGTGAGGAGAGGTGTTGCGCAGAAGGATGATGATGATGGATCATGATGGAAAGTGAGAGGAACATACTTGTGTAATGGATTTTTGGGTATGTTTTGTTCCAATATGGTGTTTTCATCCAAGTTTTGATTATTAACAAGGGGGTGTGCTTGAATAGCATTGAGAAATGCCTTTCCCTTATTAACATTAGGTTGGGTTGGAGCAAAAGATGTTGTGATTTGCGGAATTTTTTGAGTGATGCTTTGGGATGGGGGTGTGGATGAGATTGGTGGTAAAGATGTCTCCACTATGGTACTCACGTCAAAATCCGAAGGTAATTTGGCCCCTTGTTTTGCTAGCTCAAGCATGTATAGTGAAGGGTTAAGCCTCATCATGATGTTGATGATTTTATGGTTTTCCATATTTTGGAGCATTTCAGTTATTTCATCATGTGACATCCCAAAGGTAAGATCTTCTCCTTGGGCTTCCTCTTGTGGATTTTGGGATGATGAGATAGCCAAAGGGTTACTTGATTTGACGGGATTCATTTCAACATTCGTTTGGCTTAGATCACTTGAAGCGGGTGTTTCTTTGTTGGCTTCCATGTTCTTCTTGTATTGAGATCTAGTTTGAACCATAAAACAAGGATCAATTTTCAAGAATAGGGGAGATGAATCTCTTGATTCCTTGGATTGTTCTTTACTCTATGCACAAAATAGAAATTTATAGGATATCTTGAGGATCAAAAGGTGATATGATGATGATGCAAGTTAAAGGATGATGTGGATGTTATGATCTTTTGATAAATCTTGATGGGAATGCTAGACTTTTGGGACTTTCGGATATGTTTCAGATTTTTTATTTTGATTTTCCTTTTGGGATTGCCCTTGATTGATTGATTTTATTTTTCTTTGATTTTGAACAAATAGACCCTAAGATGTTGGATGATTATATAAAGGGTAGATTTTCTCAAAGGATGATAATTTGAATATGTGTAGGGAGAAGGATGCATCTACCCACACCTATTCAAACAAGATGATAGTTTAACTAAGCATATGAAGAAGGATGCATCTACATATACCTAGCTAAACAAGATGGTTTGATAACTTTGACTAAGCATATGCAAAAGGATGCATCTACACATACCTAGCCAAAGATGATTTTGATAAAAGATCTCAAGGATTTGATAATTTTGATTTTTTCCAAAAAGCCTAGCATTAAGGATGATTTCAAGATTTCTCAAAAGGTGATAGTGAGATGATTTTTGTTTTGATGTTTGAAGGATGGGTGAAAAAGATTTTGATTTCCTTTGATCCTAAGATGAACCTAAAAAAGACACTTTGTTTGCCTAGACCTAAGTATTGAAGAACATGTAATGCTTCTATAGACCTTTATAACCAAAGAATGATTCAATTTGAACATACATTTTTGGATTTTGAACCAAGGATTTTTGTTTTGGGATTTTGATTTCCTTGGAAATTATGAGGTTCCAACACACATATGAGAGTTCATTTTGTTTAGCTTTGCTTATTGATTTTATTTTACCACAAACACTTTCTTTGATTAGGTTTTTCAAGCTAAGATGTCCAATGTCTTAATTTCTTCGAATCCCACAAAATATGTTATGTGGAAATTCGATGAACTCAAGGCAAGGGTTACCTATTGTTTAACTCTAGTAGACAAATTGAGATGTAATCCAATGTTTCAAAACCTCTAAGGATAAAATCCCAAGGGCAAGCAATAACATATGGATTGAGTCAATTGTATTTGTCTCGTAAAGGGTTTGAAATTTTGATGATGTTCAAGTGTTTGTGTCCAAGATGTTTTCATACAAGCAAAGCATTTTGAAACCACGAATAAGTACAACCCTATGGATGTGAAAGACCATAGTTGTTAGATGCCCACTTGGACAAGTCCAGCTACACTTATCTTTAGTGAATAGTTAGATGCTTGACCCCACTGGCTCCCCTCCACGGCTCATTAACGTCAATCAAGGAAGCCAAGCATCAACATCCATGAAACTCCCACGGCATGCTTTCCATTTCTACTAAAAGACCATAAAAGTGTGGGGTGGCTTCAGAATGACCGTTCTTGCACCAAAAAATAAATTAAGGATTTTAGAAAATTCTAGAACATGGGTTTTAATAAGGACTTTCCATTCATGGAGATTGACCCATACGGTAAGAGTCTCCTTTCGGATCCATCTTGTCAGAGCCAACCACGTGATATTGGCGTTTACTCCAATACCCACATTTATATCCTGGTTGGAAATACTCTTGGCTTTAGAGTGTTACAGATTAAGTCGTTCCCTTGGGTGAGTACTTTTTCCCCAAGGCAGGCCCTCTAGGATAAACAAAAGTGAGTAAAGACAATATCCGTAACTTGATCAATCTTTGTTGGCAACAAAGAGAGAGAATGTACACAATAATGCCCCACTCACACTTGCACAAGATTTTGTTCAATTCTTAAACCCAAAATGAAGTGTGGAGGTGATTGCTTTATCTCAACCTAAAATCACGAAAAAGGCCTTTTGATTCTCAAGATCGCTATAAAGCGCAAGAGAAGTGCATACGTCCTTTTTCAATGAAGTTAGTTCAAGTAAGCCTTCACAAAAAAAAATAGCACATGTTCATTTTAGATCCCCAAAGAAATTGTGAGTTCTTTTTAAAGCACCAAAGGACAAATGATAGACATTTTGTTCAATTGTTAACCAAAGAAAAAAACTCTAGTAAGTTATAGTCTTGATGTTCATTTTAGCCCTTGCAAGAAAAAATTGAAAAGGTTCTTTTTAAAGCCCAAACAAAACTAGTGTCCTAATTAAGAAATAAGTGATAACAATTTCTTAAAAGTGTTAAGCAAACACTAAAGTGTTTAAAAACACTTTGATCTTTCGAAATATCCTCCTCATGCTTCTCCTTCTTTCGTTTTCAATTCCAACCTACAAGAGAGAAAACTAGTCAGATTCTGCAAAATACAGAGATTAAAAAGCATAAAATAGAAGATAAATTGATCATTAATCAAAAGGCACGTGCTAAAATTTAATTTCAACTTTTTACTCCCTGCCAGCGATGCAACCTGTGACTGTGTCAGAGTTTGATTTCTCGGCAGTGTTCTACAACCCCACTTACCAGTCAGTGTCGCTCTGTGTCGAGGACAGTGAGCTCAACTGCATTGCACTTTTGCACAGCGTCACAGTTTGATTCTTTTGAAAAATCTCACGGGTTAGAATGGTCAAGCGGTGCAGTTTGGATTTCAATTTTTTAGGCGAGAAGACTCCAGCATCGCAGTTTGAGTTTCCAGCGGTGCTATATGGAGACGCTGAAGAGTCAGCGGTGCTAAAACAACGACGCAGAGCTCTCAGCATTGGAATTTTTCTGTGTATAAACAAAAATGCGAAATTTTGTTAGAAAAGTGATAAAAATGAGATGTTGCACTCCTTTTAGCGCCAAATGTGTGAACCCCAATCCAAATACCTGCAAAACAATGAGAACAAACACATTAAGTTAGAGATTGCAAGTAAGAACAAGGATTCCCCATGAAATCCATTTACAAAACTCAAATTAGGAAAATAAACAATGAAGAACAAAATGAAAACAACAAAAGAGATTGAATCCTAATTTAAATTTGCAAACTCATGATCCCAAGGGGGAACTGGTGCCAATTTGATGTGAAAATTGGCCCTTTCCCAATTCCTATGATGCAAGATTGATATGTTGAAGATATGTTGATGAGTGATCCACTTTGTTGATGAAGGATGAATGCTTCCAAGCTAAAAACTTGCATAACCTAGCTATGATTCAATGATATTTGATGGAAATGGCTAAATATTTTTAGCATAATAACTTTGCATAATTTGTGGATGATCAAATTAGGATATGAGCTCTTTATTTATATAATGTCAAGATGGATGAATGTCCAAATTTGAGCAATGTTGGACTAACATTCATCCAATGGAAAGATGCCACTTGTCAATCTATGAGTGGATGGAGGATGTGCAAGTTTTGAGGATTGTGCCAATAAATGCATATTTTTGAATTTCAAATTTGTTGAAATGACTTGCAAGAGGGAAGGGAAAATGCAATAAATGCCACTTGGCTCATAGAAAAGGACTTGTAAGATGGAGTAAACGCCTTGTTGGATGTACAGTCCACTTGGAATTTTTGAATTCAAACTTGGAGGAATGTTCCAAAAGATGCCTTGTTGAGGAAAATAGAGGATTTAATAAATCAATTAAATCTATTTTCATGTGCAAGTGGGAAAAGCTAGAGGATGGGACATGAATTAGAATTAAATTAATCAAGGGTTAATTAATTTAATAGGAGATTAGATGATGTGACCTATTTGACTCAAATTTATGGATTTATTTAAATCAAATAAGAGAGGAATATGATAAGAGGTTAATTAAATAAAGATTTTGATTTATTTAATTAAAAGAGGTGATGTTAGATCAAATTAAATAAGGTTTTAATTTATTTAATTTAATAGATAGACTTTAGAGATTTAATCGAATAAAATTAATTATTTAATTAAATAGGGATAATTAGATCAAATGGATTGATTTAATTAACAAAAGAGAGTGACTTAATTAGATAAAATGATTTATTTAATTAAGGGAAGGAAATTGATGAATTTAGTCAAATAAGGAAATTTGATTAACTAGTTAGACCGAGGGATGATTCAGGATGAAACGATGTTAGTAGTCGGGATCAAGTGCACAATGTCAATTGGTATATTTTACATGTCTACAATAGTTATACAGAAAAATTGTCGCTATGGAAGCTAATGGTCAGAATTTGGGCACCACTGCTACAAGGGTTTCCTCTATTTCGGGCTCTAAGGGGAAGGTTTTACAAGGCTCGCTTGAGGGTATTCGTCTCAATGAAGAGTGCATCAATGGTTTGGAGCGCCGAGGAAGACAAACAAGCTAAAAAATGAAGGAAAACTCTTGCAAAGAAGGATTTATTGGGGTTGGGGATGGCGCATCAAAGCAGGAAACCCAAAAAAGATTTCGTCTTACAGCACGGGATCTAGGTGGAGATGGTTTGGGCAAGGAATGCAGTTCGACGCAGCCTGGGGGATTTCAACCAGGCCCATCACAGCCTCTGGGGATTTCAAATGGAAATGCTTTAGATAGTGGTGGAAAGATTTCTAGTCTTCTTCCATCTTCTAGGTTTGTCACAATGGTGCTCAATGAGGAGCTGGAGCAAGAAGTCTTGTTTAATGAAATATTTTTTTCTGGGCTTGGTCTAATTGGACATTTCAAGGGTTTTTGGCCAAGCTTAATAGACCTCCACCAGTGGATTTCTCATCAATGGGAAGGTTTGTTAGAAGGGGTTGTCCAAATCTATCCCATGGCAAGATGCTTCTTCATAGTGGTTTTTGAAAAGGAGCAGGATAGAAAGAAGGTTTTGTGTGAGTACCATTGGGAATGGGAAGAAAAATTTCCCCTAATTTTAAAGCCTTGGCACCCGACTTTTAATCCAGCCACTGAGGTTTTTGAGAAGGTCCCTATATGGGTGAGACTTCCAAACTTTCCCTTACATTTTGGTTTGAATCATTTTTAGAGGTTGTAGGGAACTCTCTGGGAAGTTTTTTAATGGTGGATGAAGGATCTTCAAACCTTCTGCATTCCACCTTTGCATGGATTTTGGTGGAAATGGACATAACAAAGGTCCCTCTTGAGGAAATTCATTTAAAGGCTTCGAAAGGCTTGTGGGTGTATCCCCTAGATTATGAAGGGATTCATTTTAGATGCAGAGTTTTCTTTAAAACTGGGCATTTGGCAGCTCAATGTGCAAAACACAAAGCCTCTAAAGCAGCCTCCTGGTGGAAAGATGTTCCCTAGCACTATTTGATAGAGAAAAAGGAGGAGAATCAGCCGAATGCTTTGGAGTGTAGTAGGGTGGAGCGAGGGAAGGAAGGGGTGGCGGCTGTGGAAGAAGGTAGTAGGGAACGAGATCAAGAAGGGTCAGTGATTGTAGAGGAAGGGAGTAGGGAGTTTCAGCTGCAAAATGTTGGTGACCTAGCCTAGAAAGGAAATCAGGTTAGTGACAATGATAATGTTGTCCAACTTGAAAGAGAAAAAGAGTTATGCCCCACAAAGTGGGCAGTGACTCTTGAATGTCATGAGAACAGAGGCTCTGCAAGGTCGCAAGGGAAAGAGATAGAGAAGCGAAAAGCGGGTGAATGGAGTCAGCAAGCAAATGGAAGCTTGGATGGAGCTTTGAAGATTGGATGGAGCTTTGAAGAATCTTGTTGCTAAATATTTGGATTGGAAAAAGGCGACAACAAGGGTAGAAGATGGCTAGAAAATGGTTAAAGGAAAAAAAGCAAAGAAAGAAAGGAATGATACATTTGCAATGGTTCTCAAGTCTCAACTGAAGAAAAGGAAAACTTGATCCCACCATCATCGCTTGGGTTGGTTCTCAAGTTTTCCTATGGTGCTTATGTTCTTCTGTTCTTCATTGTGAATCGTCCTTGTCTGTAAATCTTTAATGTGTTTGTTTTTAGATAGTTGGAAGGGTAGGAGTTGTCTAAAGGAGTTTCCTAGTGTTGGAAATGGTTTTTAACTAGTTGTTGCAAGGAGTTTAGTATTACATAATATGTTTTCCTTTTTTATTAATTAAATCACCTTCTTACTAATAAAAAAAATATATTATAGTTATACAACATTGGTACCTCTATCCAAATAATGAGCTTCAATGAGGGCATACCCATAGAGCATATTTGAAGTGTTATGTGTCTCCATCCATAGTTCCCTTCCTAGAAACTTCAAGAATATTCTTTGATTATTATAAAATTTTACCTCGACTTGCATTCCCCATTTCTTGGGAATAATGTCTATCATATTTCTATATTGATGGGCATTTGTAACCTATTCCAAATCTCTCATTTAGCACATGAAGGGAGAACACTTGCAAAGGTTATAGATTTTGGTGTTACACCTACCCATTACATTTCCTTGAAAGTTTCGATTGCTTTTTCAACAAACCCATTTTTTGAACATCCTACAACCATTGTAGTCCATGAGACCACATCTCATGAGGTATTATTTAAAATCATAAAGGATTCTTCCAAAACCACCCTATTGCACATATCCTAAAAATCATTACATTCCATGAGACCATGTTTCTTTGAGGAACTTTATTAAATAATCTTAATGCCCTTTCCCAAAACTTTGTGTATAGGTCTTCCCTATAATGACATAGAAAGTGGTATATAAAATTCCTATACATTCAAAGTGATTTTGCACATATCTATGCATCATCCCTCACAAAGTTCCTCTATCTATTTTGCTTGATGGATGTGTTCAATATCTCTCATCATGGTGTAGGAATGGAGGATGTTGACAAAGATTGTGGAGTCTATATTTCACATTTTCAATGGCATTTGTTTGAAAGTTCATAAAGCCTTTTCAGTAAATTCATTTTTTTCATCTCTTATCCTTTTTGTAACAAAATAAAATGGGGAGAGAGGTAACACCATTCATTGATTATGACATGGAGGACATTCCTCCCTCTCCATCCTCTTCTCCTTTTGAAAACAAGATTATTTTATTTTATTTATACTTTTGATACAACCACCCACTATGAAAAGAATTGAATTGGGATGTGACATTCAAGGGAATTGCAATTTTTACCTTGATTTAAGTGTCTTAACATTTTTGTATTGTTGCTAGTAGAGGAAGTATCCTCTTTAGGATTTATGACACACATTTGGATAATGTTTTGTCACATGATGTTTCTACCTAAGTTCTTAAACTTGATGTAAGTGAGATAATATTCTACTTCCCATCTTACGCATGGGAATAGTAGTATAATGTTTATAGTGGCTACTAACAAAAAATAGAAACCTAGTAAGATAAGATTCCAATGGATGAATAAATGGAGGTGTTATTTTTAGAGTCAAATTTTTTACTTTTTTTGAGATAATGAATGATTGCAATCAATTCCCCTATTCATAAAAAAAGAGTAACATAATGTTTTATCAATTCACTTAAATTTTGTAGTGTCACTTAAATTTTCACCTCATATGAGATAGACACATTTTTGGAGTGGCTAAGCCATCAAATATTTCTTCAAAACACTTGAAAAGGTGGCATAAAGTTCTACCAAGGGACTTAAAAGTGGCACAAGTGAATGATTTTTGTTACTAACATTAAGCTAGCTTAAGTAGACAATTTTTTTCCTAATGTGAAAATAGTGGCAAAAAAACTTAAAATTTATTCCCAAGGTTGTAAAATTGGTTCAAGAAATATAAAGTTCTACCCAACTTGGAAAACTAGCATAGAATACAAAAGTAGCTTTAAATGTTTAAAAATTTCTCTTCATGAAATATGACACAAATTTAATATTGTCAAGCCACTAAATATATTTCCTTGGTAAAAATAAATTGCATAGGTGACTAGGGTGTTAGGACCCAAAACCACTCTCACAAATCCTAGAGCTCTTCTCTTCCTTCAAGGGGTTAATTTTCAAGAAGGGAAACAAAGAATCATCGATAGATTCAAGATGGTTAGGTTAACTTTGAGAGTGGATAATATTTCCTACCCTTTGATCTCAACTTTAAATAAGGAGGTTAATCCTAGAGGTATACCATAATAGGTATTCAAAATGTAAAAAAATGGACAACCAAAATAATAAATAATAGTTGTACCCAGCTACACACTTGACACTAATAACTTTCACCAGGTCAAGAGTGATTAGTTGTAATGACCTCTATATAACTAATCAATACTTTACACATATATCAATGGATGATTACATTGTTGCACTCTATTGTGATGGCTTCATTTACACTTCTATAAATATTGACAAAGTATAGATATATTGAAAATGATTCTTTGAGCGTATTACAATTAAGCTTTATTTAAAGTTTTCCTTATAATGTTTAATAATAAATCATGAACAACATACATTTTTCTATTCATATTTATTAACTTCTACTGGCAATTTTTCTTTTATGTTATGAAATTGATGTAGGGGGCTTGAGTTTCAAGACCAATGACTTATTGGGCCACAATTTCATCTACAACCATTAAAATATTAGATAAAAGTTGTAGCAAGAATATGATATTATGTAAACACATCTACTTAATAATTTGTAGTCAAACTTATAAACATTCTCATGCAACACATAAATGATCAACAAAAGAATACATTTTCATTGATTTAAAATTCTATGATATTTATCAAACCTTTGTTAGATTTACACTACCAAATGTGGTGAAGAAAATTATTTAAATAGAAAGAAACCTATCATATTTTGATATTCAAAACCTTTCAAAATATTTATAACTAATCAAGGAGACATATAATTATAGATATTTTCTATTGGTGGCCACCCTTATGTAGGTTTTGAATGAAACCCTAACAATGGACTAACAAGAAACTGTGGAAACCTTAGGAAGCTTTGTACCCTTTTTCTTTGAAAATGCAAAGTGGCCAACCATTTGAATCAATGAAAAACCCCAATATATATATATATTTATATATATGTATATGTATGTAACCTAAGTCATAAGCTATGAAGGAGGAAACGTGAAAATATAGAGGCATAGAGATCTATCATGCCATAGTTATCATTGTGGTAAATTCCCTATGTGGAGAGCATCCTTTAAGGATTTACAAAACCCTAAGAGAGAGGAGGAAAACATTTGCACATTAATAGTCTATAGGTTTTAAGTGTTGAGATAGAAATAGACCTACAAAATTTTCTTGAAATAGTGGCTTGGAGATGGCATGGGAATTAGGGTTCAAAGAATTCAAACACCACAAAAAATTAATGTAAGCATAGAGAGACACATCATGCAATCATGAAATTTCACCCCCTAAGTTTGAAGAACATGCCAACTACCACAAGGATCCTACCATAGATACCTATCAAAAAATTCCTCACCAATCATGCCCAAATTTGTGCATGAAATCATTATAAAATATGTGATATCTGTAGTGAAAAATATTTGAAATGATGTGAAAATATGATCTTTACAAGATTTGATCTATTGAATTAAATTTCTCATGGTTATTATTTTTCTCTATGTTAATTTCATGTGTCTTTGGTGAAATTAGGCGATTCTAAGATATTTTTGGTGAGTTGAAGTCCAAATTATTCATAAACAAAACCCTAACCACTTACAACCACTCACCAACTAAAAATTCTCAAATCATGTGCCAAAATAATACTCAAATCACCTTAGTGAAAAATGTGTGGCACTAACAACTATCAATACTTTTTCCATCATTTTAGGTCCAAATAAACTATTTTCCATCTTGCCAAGATTGGTGAAATTTTATCATTGTATTGTAGATTAACACATGTTAGATATGATTTATTTACTTTTTTATATTAGATTAGTGTAGAATATATTATAGATTTTAGTTTTAATTTAGCAATCATTTTTAGTTTATCTCATAAACCCTTGCTAACAAGACAAGAAAATCAACAAATTAAAATAAAACAATCATTTGCATAACAAAAGAAAAATTGTTCATATTGCAATGCATTTAGAATCATTCTTATTTCATTTATTTTGTTAATTAGATCACATTTCTACTTGAGAAATTACCAAAACATGAAGTAGTTGTTTATTTCTTGTATTTAGATTAATCATTTATTTACTCTCATTCAATGCAACAAGCAATCAAGTTATTTACTAAAATGCCAAGGTAAACAAACAAACAACAAAATGAGAGAACAAAGCAAACAAAATTCTTGCTAATAGGACAAGAAAAGCAAGGTAAACCAAGAAAAACAATCAAGCAAGCAATTCAGTATAAAAAAAAGCTAAGAAAGTTAATTGCATATCATAATTAACACACTAGGATTGAGCACATTTATCTCTTCTCTCTCCCACCATTAGGCTCATATATCCTAGAGTTTGAGAGGATTGGGTAGAATCCATCTTGAATGAACTTAGAGAAGTTTTTCCAAACTTAAAGTAGTTGACCAAGAACAGGTTTAGGAGTAAACTCTTTTTTTAAGACACATATAGAAAGAGAATTCTAGTTGGGAGAGGGGGAGGGCTAGGGGAGAGAGAGAGAGAGAGAGAGTTCACCTTCAAAAGTTGATTAAAGTAGCCATTGCTAGCTAAACACTTTTCCCATCAATGATCACTAAGATATAAACATAATCTATGCTAACAAGACACACAACCACACAATATTTTTCATAACATATTTTTAGAGTTTTTGTAGAGGTTGATCTCACAATCCCATGACAACACTAATCATCAACACAATCATCATCATCAAGCTCTATTATGAACTGAGCGATCAAATCAACACAACAACTAACTTGTGCTTAAATATCGTTGACACTAATATAACACTCCTTACTTGCAAAGAGGGTAATCCTCTAGACACTTCTCCATTCCATTGGCTTTTGCCACTTGAGCAAGAGTGATTTATTCATACATAGGTCACACAAGTGTAATGTGTGTGTGTTATCCCATATCTAACTTATTCATAATAATATTGAGCAAATCTAGAGCCACAAAGTTGTGCATTAGCATTTTCCCATAAATGGTCATCCTCGCAAAGGTGCTTACTTTGGATAAACATGCTTTATTCCAACACTTGGATGTCAACCATCTTGCCTTAGTTGAGGGGTCTAAAGCCACCATGTACCCAATTTCACTACATGATTATTTGTATTTGAGTTGATCTAATGATTCCATATTTAATCTAACTTTTTATCAATAGATCTCCCATCTTTTTTTTAAATCTTTTGGAATACAAGCACCCAACAAATTATTCTATTTGATTGGAATAATGTCATTCCCTCTTTACTAGTCAAAATAGCCATAACTATTTTTTCTTCTCTAAGGCCATTGAAAAGGATGGCCTTAGGGGTTTGTGACTCCTCCCACTCCCAAGGGATGATGACCATTCCACAAATCATACAAAAATTATTAGTTGTTTATTCCTAATCTTCTTAGGGAGATGGTTGGTTTTAAAATTATGAATAAATTTTGGTGCAAAACACATAGAAGACATAGGGGTGAACTTGGTTGATGGTTCCTTTATATAATTATACTCGACTATATTTCAAGGTGTTGTGAAATATTAGAATGTACGCTTTGATCTAGTGATTGCTATGCATACAACCCCTAACTTTAGGTATCCTATAATCATCACATATGAAAATTAAACGTATACTTGTTATATAAAAACCTTTATTTCTTCCCACTAAACCTAAACTTATTAAAGTGTTAACAATATACATACACCATCATATTATTAAAAGTGTTAACCATATACATACACCATCATATATTTTTTTTAATGTATATTTTTAATAAAACCTTTTTATTTTAATTTTTTTTTTTGTACACTTAAAAATTAGCACTTAAATGTAATTTGCAAGCAGTTTTATATATAATGGTTGCATTTACTTATTTTCCAAATTATGGGCTCAACTAGTGGTCCTTGCATGCTCAAGTAGCCACAAACAACATTAGAACAGTATATTGATTGTTTGCCATCTAAAATTCTAGATGCCCCACATAATGGATGCCTCAAATAACAAACTGTGATTGCTGTAAACTTTTCCCAAAAAACCAATTAAACAAATTATCTGTAATTGCAGTTTATAATGGTTGTATGGAACTCAATCACAGCAAAAGTCCCCATGCCATGTACACACTGCACGATATAAGGAATCAATTTCGTGCAGTTGAACAAATTATGAAATATTTTGCCGGCCTTGCTCATTCCGGAATGGAAGTTTTAGACCAGAGGATTTGCATACAACAGGATAAATATAATATAAATAGGCAGTCACACTCTATAATTATTTCTTCCCTCCATATACTTCAGGGGAGGAGAGAATGCTTAGAGAAGGGTGGGCACTCGGCCATTCCATTGGGATATCGCTGAAAATCTTGACAGTAATCGTAAATCATATAGTTTTTGCGCACAAATTGGAGTGCATGCCTTTGAAACTTATTCAGCTTGGGAGAGATGAAGGAATCCAAATACCCATGGGCACATTTTTTGCCCACATAACCCGGTTGAGAACATCCACTGATCATGAAGTTAGTGTAAGTGGACAAAAATGGCTGATAACTGTAATTAGCTTTGTATTTCCCTCCGTCTGTTGCCCAGGCAGAGGCATCCCAAATGGTTGCATACACAGACATTGGCTTTGATGGGTACTGCACTCCCAGGCTCTTTACCTTTGGAAATCTCCTTATTGGAATACTGTCCACCATAAATCTGTAACAACAGTAACCACATTCAAATTACAGCACAAATATATGGCGGGCATGATATTTTCAGTCCTGAGTTAGTAAATTTTTGAGTCTTTTTATCAACATGATCACACTCATCATCAGGATGATGAAAAAAGATAAGTCATGGGCCCAGAGGAGGAAGAATGAATTACAGGATTTGATGAGGTGTCCACAAAATGCTGTAGTTGTGAAAGTCTTTGGTTGGATCAAACCACAGATGAAAGTGCTGTTCTCTGCCTGTGAGATGAGATCCATCTCCTGTACCATTTCCATACACATTGGTCTGCAGTTTATAAGGCTCTCCAGGTATTGTTCCCAAAAACTCTATGTCTACTTCGTCATGCCATCCCTCGTAGACTTGATTGTTTGACAGCTGCATTTATTCTCCCAGATTAATAATTTGCCCCCAAAATAAAACCTTCAATGGTAAAATGTATTATTCATGGACAACATATTATCATCAAATTACAAAACTGTCAAATTCATGAACTTAAGTATGAAGTGCTTGCATCATCCATTTGAAGCATGCATTATCCAGGAAATACCCATTTATTCTCCCAGGTTTAGGAAAATTCACCGTCAGTATTTCACTGCCAACAATTCATTGCCATGGAAAATTCACCACCAGCAATTCATTGCATATACAATTAGGAAATTGCTGGTGGTGAATTTTTCTAGAGATAAATTTGTCATAGTGATGAATTGTTGACAATAAATTGTTGGAGGTGAATTGCTGACAGTGAATTTGCCTGAAACCAGTAAAATGTACTATTCATGGACAACATATTATTATCAAATTACAAAACTGTCAAATTCATCAACTTGAGCATGAAGTGCTTACATCATCCTGGCTACACTCATTTTAAACAACATTCAGAAGTTTTAAAACATATTATCTGCTACAAATAAAGAGCTTTGAGAATTTACATAGAAAGAAATGATAATTCCTGCAGTGTAGCCTGACTGGAGCCTCAGAGCTGCATTAAAGAAACCATACATGTAGGTCTTCTTTGATTTGAATCCACTACCTGCACCCAACAAGAAAACAATGAGTGAATGAAGTTGAACAGAGACCTTGAGATACAATGGGATGAAGCACCTATTCATTGCATTGGCAGACATCTTAAATAAAGATGGAGAAACTTGGAATGGTGGGTGTTACCTGAAGATATGTCTAATGTTAAAGTGACAGAGGATTCATCTTTTGACACTCTTTGATGTTGGGGACCCCAAAGATTGGAATAGCCTTGGGAAAACTTCATTGTTTTGAACTGATCAGTTACAGGCCTGCCTTGTAAGGATGGTAGTATAGGGTTATGAGTTGCAGCAGCAGCTGTAGCTGAGAGGTCAATGAATGGCCAAAGCAAGATAAACATAAGACTGATATGAAGAATAGTAAGAAGCTGAGGCATTGCACAAGTGAAGGAAAGCTACTACTACTCTGTTCAGTGCTATTGATGGGGATGCTCTGTTGTTGTGGTCATGGAACTTATTAGCCATATATAGAGCAGAGGAACTGGATGGATGATGCTGCTTGAAAGCAGAAAAAGAAAATGGCAGACAGAATTGAGAGTGATTTCCATTACTCTTGGCTTCCTTAGGGACAAAGCCTAATTCTTGGACTTCATGACTGTAAATCGCCTTGGACGCTAATACACTGACTTATCATTATTACATAACTGAAACAAATTTGGCGGTTGGAAATTCTCAAGATTTGCTTTGGTTTCACTCAACATCATGAGATGCAAAGGGATTTCAAATGTTTAAATATGTTGGAAAGTGGGAAGACATCAAATCACAATGTTTTTAACTCCAATTTATTATTGAATTTACTAAATCTTCCAAAATCACAGTCATTGATCTCCTTGGTCAAAAGAATTTAATATGATTGATGATGATATTGTCTTTGTGTTAATCCGTTTAAATTGAAATATGATTATTGATAATTATTTTTAAGAAAAATATTTTATATAAATATTTAGATTAAATAAATAGTAATTGAGATATATAAGTTGGGATTGATAATTGAAATAAATGTTGAATGAAATGTGCAGAATAACTAAATTGACTTGATGTTTTCCACCTCTTGTGGAGTGTTGTTTACGGTTGTTAGTCTTTTGAGGTTTTCCATGACGTTTGGATAAAAATTCTAAAAGGGTTTGGGCTCTTTCAAAATCCACATTTATCAATAATATTGAAAAAAAAATTGATGTAGATATCTTTATTTAGTTGTCAAGAAGCAAATCATGAAGGTTCATAACTTTTGCAATCTATTGTAAAACTAGGAATCTAATGGCACACTATTAAGGTTCACTTCTACAAGTGCAAAAGTGATCTCCAAGTTTGTGGACATGAACCAAGCATGCATATCAAAACTTGCAAGTTACAAATCTAACTAGAGACAATTCTACAAATTGAAACATATTTTCCTTTACTTCTAGTGTTTGGGTTTATGTAAGGATAGGAGAAGGGAAAATGATGTTTACAAATGCCTTTTGAGTAATTTATTAAATTGCAAGGGTCAAGTTTTCCTTGGTCAAATCCCTAATAGATTGGCTTTACAACTTTACACAAAAAATTTGAAGACAACATGCAAACATACAATGGCCCTAGGATGATGCCACAAGTAGACAAATATAAAAATATTCTCCTTTGAGCTCTTTAATCTAGATATCCTCCTTACATTTCAACATGATTTCAAGTGAGTGAATGAATGTTTTTAATTGCAACCAATTAAACAAATGAAACAAATATGCATTGATTTGGACCTCACAATGACTAGTGAGTTGGTTAGTGAGGTGTTATTTGACTTATAAATTTTTAGAAAGTTAAGGTTTGAACAACAAATTTAGTTCTCAAGTTGGAGGAGAAAGGGAGCTCTAACGCCGGAGACAAAAAGCCATCCTCCATTGTTCTCCTTCTTTCTCTATCATTCATCTTGATATTTGTTTCCTTTATTTTCTTGTTCCATCTTTATTTAATTTTGTGATCTTTTGGAGTTTGTTTGTGACAAGCTTCTCTTTATTTTTTGATTCCTTTGTATGTGTGCTCACTTATGAGGGGCCTAAGGTTTTTTATTCTTGTTAGCAAGAAAAGTGGGAAGTCACAGATAAGAGTTATGTGTCCCAAGTATTCTCTACGTGTTGTATTTATACCCCAATGTCACCAGTAGGAGAGGAATCAAAGGTTAAGTTACAATGTTAAATTAGACAAGATATCAGGATAATTCATAACCATAAGTTAATGAATAGTCCATAACATAGTATACAACTTGATAAATTTCAGTATATTGATATGCTTTATCTTACATTCTCATCATTCTATTGGTTGTTTGTATACATCATATATTTATCTTTTCATTCATACATATCCTTATATAGTCTTATTCTATATCTATTCTTTTGTTATCTAATCTCTCTTTTATCTACTACTACTATTATATTCTATTCTATCTCATACATATATCCTCCTTTTGGGGTGTATTCCTTACAAACTAAATCTTTTCCTTTAGGTGTCCTATCAGCCTTGAGCTCCACAACCTTTAGGCGGTGGTTTGCAATATGATTTTTTGTATTTTACCTTATCTCTGTCATTTTTCCTACCAACATCATCCCCCCTTTCAAAACTATGTCTTTTCATCAAGACATTTAAATTGATTTAATTTTCTAGAAGGATAATTTTGTAAATCTCCTTAAGGTAGGTGAAGGTACCAAGTCTCATTGAACTTTAGCTTGTTGGAGGAGGTGATTTTGTACACTGATTTGTGTTAGGAGCTTGTCTACTTCTAGCAAGGTGGTGGGAATTTGAATTTGTTGAGCCAACTTTTGTGTGTTTCGAATGAGACTTGTTACAGGTGTCAACCACAAACTTACTAACTCCCTTAATTGTTTAAATTGGATGTTTATTTCTCTCGTTGATCTTCCACCTTCTATTACTAAACATGAAGTGCCTCTAGTTGAGCTCTTATTGTGCCATCTATATCCATTAGAGCATCCTAGGAAGTTGTATTTGAAGAATTTGTTGTTCAAAGTTGATCCATTTGGATTTTGAGGTTTTTGGTGAGATTAGGCCATTGTGGGAAAAAAATGATAAAGGCATTGATATCACTTTCTATATTTTTGAGTGGGTTGATGTTGGATTCTAATGTGATATGGGTAATTGCACACTTATTCCTTTCCTCATCCATTTTTCTCTTAGTAAGTTCAACAGTTATTTCTTGGTAAAGGGGAGGGTAGATGTTTGTTTCTACATGCCTTGGATTAGTGCTATGAAAAGGTGACATTAACCTTGCATTCTTATGACATTCATATTGTGAACCTAGATCCTAATACCTGCAAAACACAATGAATAAACACAGTAATAAGATCAAATGCAAGTTAGAATGGAGGTTCCCCATAAAATCCATTTAACCATATTCGAAATAGAAATAAAACAAGAACACAATGAAAGAAGATGAAAATAAGCTAAATCCTATTGAGAACATGCAAATTGTAAGGAAAGCAGAGGTGCGGAAACAACTTTCCTAACACCAAATCCACAGGGAAGAATGCAATGCAGGGCTTTTAATTTTTCCAAATTACAATCTAATTAAGACACACATGAAAGATATACAGAAATAGAGCAAATACACAAAGACAATGAACAACAGATTTACGTGGGAAACCCTTACAGGAAAAAACCCACCACACCAAGTTGAATCACTTTGTATTATAGTAACAATAATTACATACAATCAGAAATACAACTCTCTGATGTTTTACAGTAGCTGCAATATTCATAGTTCAAACTCTCTCAGAAAAGCTCTCTTGTCCTTCGATCAACTCATCACATCTTTAAAACAGAATCGATCTACTTTAAATCTTATTCACTTCAGATTTTGTCTTTTGTGCATCCTTATCCGCCATTTCCAATCATAAACAGTTTCCATTCGAGCCTTGATTTTTCCCTGCATGTTGTTTTTCCAATGTTGCAACTAATGCATAAAATCAACCGTCATCTTGCTTGAAAACTGCTTCCTGTGATTGGTCCACGAAGCTCCACATAGGATGGTCAGGCTGGTCAAGAGCATTCAACTTTGTTGCCATATTGGTGAGACACTCACAGTGTCTCCCCGATGCCACAAAGTTTCTCTATCGGTATCGCTATAGCTTCCACGAGTTAGCAAGATGTTATGACGACTGTTACATGTCATAATGAAACCATCGTTATCCAATTCGATTCTATCAACAAAGGTTTCCCTTATCAGCGAGACTCATATCGAATGGAACAAGTCATATCGAATTCAGAGAAACCATCGGCAAGACATACCGATGTCGCCAAGATCTTATGTCGAAATCTTCAAGTCATGCCAGCGTGAGCTACTCGGCATGACTATTGCTCTTCGGCGAGACTCATATCGAAGCATAACTTCCACCAAAAGTCACACTGTCACCAAGACTCGTTTCTATCGCCGTGACCTTTCTCTGAGCTCCCTAGGTCTTACCAAAGACTTACTATCGGCAAGACTCAAGACTTTCGCTGTGACGTTTCATCGAGCTCCATCATGTCTTACCGAGTCGGCGAGACTCAAGCCCTTCGCCAAGATATTTCTACGATCGCCCAAAGATAACTCAAAGACATTTTGTCAGCGTGACTTATAACTTTCGATAGGACTTCTCAGCGAAATCTTTTGTCATTGTGAAGACCTCCAAGAATCCTCCTGTCGGCGAGCCATACATCGGTCGCCAAGACTTCATGCCGAAGTCTTTAAGTCACCATGAGCGAACCAAGAGAAAACCCTCATCGGCAAGACTTGCCTTCTCATTGAGAGATCTCCTCGAGATCCTTGTGTTAGCTCGATAGCAGTCTGCTATCGGTGAGACACTCACCTATTAGCTAGGACCTCTCTCCGACACCCGTGAGAAAGCCCGATAGGATCAACTGTCGCCTAGAGTTCTTTCGATCACCAAAAGGTCATGCCGAACTCAGAGAGTCACAGTAATAGACTTCATTCAGCAAGACATCAACTCTGTCACAATGATAGGATTATTTCAAGAGCTTCAGAACTGTTAGTCACCCAGACATGAACACTGTCACAACGACTTTGCCCTTTAGGAGTTCCATTTCAGTAAGGATTGAGGCACTTATTCCAACAAGCTCCCACTTGACGAAGATCTTACTGACACCTCTAGAGCAACATAAAACTACTAAGATTCATGGGCCAAGAGGCCCATCTAACTAGCACACCAACTAAACTTGTTTGTGCTCACAGGCTTCATCAATGCATCTACAACATTCTCTAGAGTATCCACTTTCTCCAAAGAGACCTTCCCATCCTCCACCATATCTCGTACAAAATGATACTGTACATCTATATGTTTCGTCCTGGCATGGAAAGTAGGATTCTTTGCCAAACATATAGCACTCTGGCTGTCACAATAGATAGTAATCTTTTCTGCATTAAAGCCAATGTTAGAACAAATTTTTTTTAACCAGATTGCTTCTTTACATGCATGTGTGGCTACCATGTATTTTTCCTCTGTAGTAGACAAAGCGACTACAGCCTGCCGCTTGCTCATCCAACTCACTGCACCACCATTCATCATGAAAATATATCCACTGGTGGATCTTCTACTATCAATGTCCCCTGCCCAGTCAGAATCCACATAACCTTGAATGCTGAGAGTCTTCTGTGATTCAACCAAGTTACCATGGTAACACAAAGCATAGTCTTAAGTGCCCTTCAGATATCTAAACACTCTCTTCACAGCATCCCAATGTGTTCTTCCAGGATTTTCCATAAAACGACTAAGAACTCCCACTGCTTGGGCAATGTCTAGCCTTGTACAGACCATAGCATACATGAGACTGCCAACTGCACTTGCATAAGGCACACTAGTCATGTCCTCCATCTCAAAAGAAGATTTTGGACAATCCTCAGCAGATAGCTTCGTCCCTGTGAAACTGGAACAACTAGCTGCTTACATTCAATCATACAAAATCTCTCTAGAACAATCATGACATATTTACTCTGATTGAGCCAAAGCTTTTTGTTCTTTCTGTCCTTGGTTATTTCCATTCCCAGAATGTACCCTGCTGCACCAAGATCTTTCATTTCGAACTTTGCAAACAACTGAGACTTAAGATCAGAAATCATTAGCTTACTATTGCCTATAAACAACATGTCATCAACATATAGAGCAATAATAAGTATTTGATCACTTTCAGCTTTGTAATACACACAGTGATCACATTTTGATCTTACAAATCCCAATGACAAAACAAACATGTCAAACTTTTGGTACCACATTCTAGGAAACTGTTTTAAACCATACAGAGATTTCTTCAACTTGCAACCAGTCTTTCCTTACCTTTTACCACAAAGTGCTTTGGCTGGGACATATAAATTTCTTCTTCAAGATCACCATGAAGAAACGTTGTTTTCACATCCATCTGTTCAATCTCTAAATCATATGCTGATGCAAGTGACAAAAGAAATCTAATAGATGTCAGCTTAGCTACAGGAGAAAATATTTCTCCATAGTCAATTCCCTCTACCTAGGAATAACCTTTTGCAACTAGCCTTGCTTTATATTTTTCTACACTGCCATTCAGACCAATTTTCTTTTTGAATATCCATTTGTAGCCTACAGATTTTCTACCTTTAGGCAATGGAACCAAACTCTAGGTGTCATTCTTTTCTAATGATGCCATTTCTTCATTCATGGCTTCCAACCAAGAGTTTGAATCAGACATTTTAAATGCCTCTTTCACAGTCCTAGGTTCATCAGTGCTAGAAATTAAAGCATAGGCACATGTAGACTCAATTAAAGAAAACCCATATCTTTCAGGTTGCTTTCTTTCACGCATTGACCTCCTCTTAGGCTGAGGCTGAGGTGGTTCTTCATCATCTTCAGAACTTTCAGAACTGCTTGAGCTCTCCTCAGTATCAGGTACATTTTGATTTTTCAATTCCTCTTTATTTGGTGTCTGAGGAATTGCTGCTACATCCTTTTCATTTTCTGATTTCTTCTCTCATTGCAGATCCAAAGTAGAAGGTTTCAGCTCATGAAAGATAACGCTTCTGCTGTGCAAAACCTTCTCAGTCTCAGGGTTCCAAAGCTTGTATCCTTTAATTCCAGCACTATAGCCTATAAATATACACTTTACAGCTTTGTTTTCCAACTTGGATCTTTTTTCAAATGACACATATGCATATGCCTCATAGCCAAAGACATGAATATGTCTAAGAGAGGGCTTCTTTCTAGACCATACTTCCAAAGGTGTCTTCTCAACAAGAGTAGAGTTAGGAGAGTGATAAGTAACATGCTATAGAGACTACTTTAGCCTAGAACTTCTCCTCCAAGCCAGCACTGCTCAACATACTTCGTGCTCTTTCCATTATTGTCCTGTTGAACCTTTCAGCAACTCCATTAAGCTGTGGAGTATAAGGTGTAGTCTTATGTCTTTTGATCCCATGATCTTTACAGTACCTTTTGAATTCATCTGAACAGAACTCACTGCCATTGTCAGTCCTTAAACATTTTATTTTTCTACTAGTCTGATTTTCTACAAGATTTTTAAATTCCTTAAACCGACTGAACACTTTTGATTTACTTTTCAAAAAATATATAAATGCTCTTCTTGAATAATCATCAATAAATGACACATAGTATCTTGATTTAGACAAAGAAGGAACATTCACTAGACCAAACACATCAGAATGTATATAATCAAGTAAACTAGAATTTTTGTGAGGACTAGAATAAAATGAAACACGGTGCTGCTTTCCATTTATGCAATGTTCATAGAAATCAAATTCAAGGTTACAATCTTCAAGCCCTTCTACCAGGTTTTTAGACCTTTCTCACCAATGTGGCCAAGCCTATGATGCTAGAGCATAGTCTTCTTTGATGGAAGTTTAATCTCCATGGATTTTACACCATCAGGAACATTTTCCTTTTTTTCTTCATGAGCAGCTTAAGCAACTTTGCAGAGACACTATTGCATTGAATAGCTTGTGCATCCAGCTTGTACAGAGTACCAATTCAAGCACCCCTAGCCAGTACCATAGAGCCTCTAGCCATCTTGCAGCCATTTCCCAAAAACATGACCTACACTCTGATATCATTCAGCTTACTTACAGAAAGTAGATTTCGAGCTAGACCTGGTATATGCATCACATCATTGATTCGCTTTACTCTTCCATCAGGGAATTGAATTCTGACTCTTCCACGACCAACAATTTCCAAAGATGAATCACTTTCCAAATACACCATTCCACCATTGTATTCTTCATACTTCATGAGCCATTCTCTATGAGATGTCATGTGGAAAGATGCTCCAGAATCAATCAGCCAGACATCATCAGATGCTCATGTAGCCAAAGCTGCAATGAAGGCATCTACATCACTATGAGAAGAATCATTGCCAGAATTCTTCTTCTTCTTCTTTTTCTCCTCCTTGCAATCCTTTCGGACATGACCAGGTTGCCCACAGTTCCATCACTTCACCTTTGAATTATTGCTAGGAGACTTTGATCTCCCTTCTGATTTCGATATGGACTTCTTGTCCTTCTTCTTGCCTTTCTCCTTGGGTCTACCTCTAACAGCCAGAGCCTCCTTTTCCATCTCAGAAGATTTTCTTCTCATCTCCTCCGATAATATAGAAGCAACAACATCTTCCATCTTGAAAGTGGATGTAGCACTCCCAATAGCCATTACCAGATGATCCCAAGAATCTGGCAAAGAACACAGCAACAACATGCAACGATCTTCATTTTCTATCTTCACACCAACAGATGTTAACTGAGAAATCAACATGTTGAAAGCATTTAAGTGATCAACAACAGATCCTCCTTCATGCATTCTCAAAGAATATAGCTTCTTCCTCAAGAACAACTTATTCACCAAGGACTTGCCCTGATAAATGGATGCTAGTCTTTTCCACAAGGAAGAGGCACTCTTTTCTTCATGCACGTTCAGAAGAACAGAGTCTTCCAAACAGAGCCTTATCAACCCCTTAGACTTTCTATCTACCAGGTCCCAATCCTCTTGCTTCATGCCTTGAGGCATTGTTCCAGACACAATAGTCCAAAGATCTCGATCAACTAACATATCTTCCATTTTGAGTTTCCACAACTCAAAATTGCTACCATTGAATTTTTCTATTTCCATCCTATTGGATGTGCTTGCCATCTCAATCTGTAATTAAATTAATAGACCTCTACCAAAATCCCACTGAAAAGGATTTAACACAAAAAACCCAACCCAATCACAAGGACAACACAACTGGCCAGGCTCTGATACCACTTGTAAGGAAAGCAGAGTTGCAGGAACAACTTTCCTAATGCCAAATCCATAGGGAAGAATGCAATGCAGGGCTTTTAATTTTTCCAAATTACAATCTAATTAAGACACACATGAAAGATATACAGAAATAAAGCAAATACACAAAGACAATGAACAACAAATTTACGTGGGAAACCCTTACGGGAAAAAACCCGCCACACCAAGCTGAATCACTTTGTATTACAGTAACAACAATTACATACAATCAGAAATACAACTCTCTAATGTTTTACAGTAGCTGCAATATTCATAGTTCAAACTCTCTTAGAAAAGCTCTCTTCTCCTTCAATAAACTCATCGCATCTTTAAAATAGAATCGATCTACTTTAAATCTTATTCACTTCATATTTTGTCTTTTGTGCATCCTTATCTGCCATTTCCAATCATAGACAGTTTCCATTCGAGCCTTGATTTTTCCCTGCATGTTCTTTTTCCAGCATTGCAATTGATGCATAAAATCAACCGTCATCTTGGTTGAAAACTGCTTCATGTGATTGGTCCACGAAGCTCCACATAGGATGGTCAGGCTGGTCAAGAGCGTTCAACTTTGTTGGCATATCGGTGAGACACTCACAGTGTCTCCCCGATGCCACAAATTTTCTCTATTGGTATTGCTATAGCTTCCACGAGTCGGCAAGATGCTATGACAACTGTTACATGTCATAATGAAACCATCGATGTCCAATTCGATTCTATTAGCAAAGGTTTCCCTTATCGGCGAGACTCATATCGAATGGAACAAGTCATATCAAATTCAGAGAAACCATCGGCAAGACATACCGATGTCGCCAAGACCTTATGTCGAAATCTTCAAGTCATGCCGGCATGAGCTACTCGGCATGACTATTGCTCTTCGGCGAGACTCATATCGAAGCAGAACTTCCACCGAAAGTCACACTATCACCAAGACTTGTGTCTATCGCCGTGACCTTTCTTTGAGCTCCCTAGGTCTTACTGAAGACTTACTATCGGCAAGACTCAAGACTTTCGTTGTGACGTTTCATCGAGCTCCATCGTGTCTTACCGAGTCGGCAAGACTCAAGCCCTTCGCCAAGACGTTTCTACGAGTGCCCAAAGATAACCCGAAGACATTGTATCGGCATGACTTATAACTTTCACTAGGAATTCTCAGCGAAATCTTTTGTCATTGCGAAGACCTCCGAGAATCCTCCTGTCGGTGAGACATACATCGATCGCCAAGACTTCATGCCGAAGTCTTTAAGTCACTATGAGCGAACCAAGAGAAAACCCTCATCGGCGAGACTTACCTTCTCGCTGAGAGATCTCCCCGAGATCCTTGTGTTAGCCAGATAGCAGTCTGCTATCAGTGAGACACTCACCTATTCGCTGGGACCTCTCTCCGACACCCATGAGAAAACCCGATAGGATCAACTATCGCCCAGAGTTCTTCTGATCGCCAAAAGGTCATGCCAAACTCAGAGAGTCACATTGATAGACTTCATTCGGCAAGACATCAACTTTGTCACAGCAATAGGATTATTTCAAGAGCTTTAGAACTATTAGTCGCCCAGACATGAACATTGTCACAGCGACTTTTCCCTTTAGGAGTTCCATGTCAGTAAGGATTGAGGCACATATTCCAACACAAACTCTTGATCTTATGGGAGAGTTGGTGCCAATTTGATGTGGAAATTGGCCCTTTCCCAACTCCTTTGCAATCTTTTATGATGAATGGTGATGGTGATCCACTTTGTTGATGAAGGATGAGAGCTCCAAGCCAAAAATCTGCAAAAACTTAGCTATGGATTCAAAAGTATGGATGAAGATTGCTCTAAATTTGAGTATAGTAAGTTTACTCAATTGGTGGATGGATAAAATGAAGGATGAGCTCTTCATTTATAGAATGCTAAGATGGATGAATGCCAAAAATGAAGCAATGTGGGACTAACATTCAACCAATGGCAAGGTGCCACTTGTCAACATTTGATAGGATGAAGGTTGAGCACATTTTGATCCATGTGCAAGTTTGAAATTTGAATTTGATGAGATGACATGTTTAGGGGGGATGAAAGATGAGTTAAATGCCAAGTGGGAGACATGTAAGAGACAATGTAAGAGCTTTAAATGCTTTGTTGGATGGAAAAGTCTATTTGGGGGGAGATTTCAAACTTGGAGGAATATTCCCTTTTTGATGCCATTTTGAAAGTAAATAGAGAATTATTAAATCAAATAAATGATTTAATTGTGCAAGTTGCAAAATCTAGAGGATTGGAGTGATTAGGATTAGCATTGATCATGAATTGATTAATTTAAATGATGTTAGTTGATTTAACCATTTTGACTTAGATTTTAGGATTTAAATAACTCAAAATGAGAAAAGAATGATTTAGACCTAGTTAAATAAATATTTTTTATTTATTTAGCCAAAGGGGGTGATGTTAGATTAAATTAGATAAATGTTTGATTTATTTAATTTAATTAGATGAACTTTAGAGATTTAATCAAATAATATGGATTATTTAATTAAATCAAAGATAGGAAGATGAAGTGACCTAGCTAATTACACAAAGACAATGATTTAATTAAATCGAGGGATTTATTTAATTAAAAAGGGAATTATGACGAATTTAATCAAATAAGGGTTATTCGATTAAATGGTTAGATAGAGGGATAATTCAGGATGAGGCGATGTTAGTAGATCAAGATCAAGTGTATGCACATTTTACGTGTCTACACATATGTCTCCATATTCCTTGGAATGTGCTCTATGGGACATGAGAGAAAAGCATTAAATAATAGGTATTGTAATTATATTTTAAAGAGGTGATTAAATAGATGGGATTTACATAGAATAATGGACAAAATATTCTTCTTATACATCCAATTATGGAAGGTTAAAGGTCATGCATTGGGTGCCCAAGTGTGGGAGGTTATTTGGTGTTTATTTGTATTTCATCAAGGAGTCAAAGAGCACCAAGAAATTACATTCTTGATTGGATATGGATAGGCATCCATGTGAGAATCCATGTGAAAAAATATATAAGTACTTAATTTTTCCTATTTGTTGTCCATGTAGAAACCCAAAATTGACCACTTACATTTGGTCAATTTCATCCAATATTTCACGTGATTCCCCTTCATTAGCGTTAATTGAATAATATCTTAATTATTTAATTAATATTATCAGTTTAACCCTAATTCTTCTACAGTCCTAAAATAAGTAATCAATTCAATTATTTGCATTACCCTTTCATCCTCCAAATTAAATAAATATTACTATGTATTTAATTATCTCCCACATCCCCTCACATGAATTAAATAAAATTTATTTAGTTCTCCATTTTGTCTCACCTCATGTCCCATCCTTAATCATTTATCGTTGCCTCCTAATCTTAATCCTAATCCATCTCTTAACTATGTGCACACACTTAGTCATGGATTAAGAGGTGTCATATCCTCCACACTTTCCCACTTGCTCTACTAATCATTCACCTTTAATCCCAATCTTCACCTAACCCATCTCCTAATCACTTGCACATTCCTAATCCTAAGATTAGGAAAGGGCTAATCCTCTTTCCATTTACTACCCATCCACCTTGTCCTCTAAGCCTTAAAGGATTTTTCCTTTTGGGAAATGAACCCCCACATGGGTCCTTGTCCCAAAAGTACAATTAAGGAATTTAAAATTCATTTATTCCTCTTCATCCCATACCTTAGGAATGTTGGAAAGGAAGGTCTTTATGACAAAGATCTTCCCCATCTTCCAAGGTACCTTCCAAGTACCAATCCTCCTCTCAAGCCCTCACATTGTGCCACTTGGCACAATCTCATGGCTTGAGAGGTCACATGCATCCCCAGCCCTTGATATTCTCCCTCAATCCTAGCTCTCCATCCATCATTCCTCACTTCATATGCCAAAAACAATCGTTTTTGAGGATCTTACATCTTTTGAGCAATTTGGTAATGTTACGCTCTTGAAATTTCATTGAGCACCAATCTAAACCCATCAACTAGGGGAAAATTGTGCATCAAGGGCTTTCATATACTTGATTTTCATCAAAATCCTTGAAGATTTGAGCTCTCTTATGCCCTAATATGATTGTTGCTTTATTTTTGTGTTTTGATTGTTTTTGTCATAGGAGAAATATGAGTGATGGTTAGGAAACATAATTGAAGCCATTAGAGTTAGAAAATACTAGAAACTCACAAGATTAAGATCATTATAACCAATACTCAATGAAATCAGTTTGTAAATGCTTCAAATATTTAAACTAAAGTGAATGAAATACAATTCAAACATAATTAAATCTAAGAAATCATGCAAACCTTCAATCCCATTATGTATTGATAACAATTTGTGATGTGGATTGCTCAAATTGTGCATAATCCATGATTGCAAAAGATTAATTGAATATGTGACTTAGAAAAGGATGCTCAAATGCTCAAGATTGCTCAAGAATTCAAGAATTCCCAAGCTTATGAAAATTGTGATGAATTTCATGGATGAATGACTTGTTTTATAGATTTCAAAATGCCTGATCAATAGTGGAGATTGAATTGAAGATCAATGGATGAGAGGAAATCAAGGAGATCAATGGATGAGATTCCATGAGAGCCCAACATTTCCCTATTTTCATGGAATTGGTTATTAAAGATATTTTGAATTGAAGGGAAGAAGATATTTGAATTGGGAATATTCTCTTTTTGAAAAGGGAATATTCTTTGTGCAAGTTCAAGGAAAATTAGTGAATTAAATAATTATGAAAATTATTTAATTGTGAGGATGAGAGAGAATTAGTGTTTTTAATTAAATAATTCACAATTATTTAATCAAGTGGGATTGAAGAAAAATCAAAAATATATAATCACAGTGGGAAGAGAAAAATTGAATTTTAATTAAATAATTCAAAATTATTTAATTATGGGGAAATTAGTGAGAAATGTTGAAAAATGATGAATTAATCAAATAACATTAATTATTCAATTAATAGAGGAAAATAATGAATTTAATCAAATAATTGGAAATTATTTGATTAAATGAGAAAAAAAGGGATAATGAGGAAATGATGTTAAAAGGAAAAATTGAGATTTGTGATACATTCAGAGAATTTTAGGTGTTTACATTTTTCCCCACTTTGAGACAATGTACCTATTACATTGTTTCAAAGACTTGATCTTGCTAAAAAAATTTAATAAATTACTTGATGCTCCACTATGCCCCAGTGGACAAAGGAAGGATGGTAGGCTACGCCCTTGCGAGATTGAATGAAAAATAATTTTTTCGATTAGGATCACAATAGGATGATGGGACTAGTTCTGAGGAGAAGAGGATGAAAAACTAAGCCCTAGGGGTCCTAGAAATTGATCAGGATGGATAACCAAGGTTGAAAATTTTGTTAGAGGGAAAAACCCTAGGGTTTGGGGGTCATATATATACATTTGGTTTCATTTCAACCTCATTTTCACTTTGAGAGTTTAGAGATTATAGAGCTCTGAGAACTTTTTCCCTATAGACACCTTCATGATACCTAATCACTATAGCACCCATAGTTTGAGTTCCACATTGTGCAGAGGCGGTCCATCAGTTCCAATGACCAACCAAAGGAGGTGCCTCAGTATGTGACTAACCCTTCTTTATTTGCATGTAGTTCTAGGTGGTCAAAAGTACAAAAAAAGTTAGTTCAACAAATGTGTCGCTTTAAAAGTGATGCTTATGAAACATGATGTGTCGCTTATGAAGATCGATGTGGCACCTTTGTCAAAAGTGTCATGCTATCACAATAGCATCGTGATAGGAAAATTGGGCAATACATTTGACTATGCTCTCACGATGCATTTGAGAAAATGATCACATATATTTTGGTAAAATTACACTTTTGTAAAAAAGGGTTTGCTTTTGACAGTGATAGAGTGACACTTTTGAAAAAAGCTCACTGTTGCCTTAGGCTCATTCAAACTTAGATTTTTTTACAAAATTTGAGAAATTGACATTGTGAGTGCTATGCTTGTAGGTTGTTCTAGACCCTATCTTAATACGAGAGCAACGATAGCAGGTTTTAGACAGGATGGCGGGTCTTACAGAGATTGAGGTGGAGTTCCTTGCAGTTGCGGGATTGTATTACATTGCATCTATGCCAAAGATTATGGATCACCTAGACTTGATGATTACATTAGTCGAGAGGTGGAGATCAGAGATATCCTCATTTCTATTACCCATTGGGGAGGCCACTATCACACTAGAGGACGTGTGACACATATTGAGAGTACCCATCCATGACAAGAGGGTGGTCTATGAAGTAGATCATAGTGAGGAGGCCTTGGAGTGGGTCATGAGAGATGAAAAGATGGAGGTTGATGATGGGAAGATCAATTTGTTATAGTATATTGGCTTGGTCAATGACACTATCATCATTATAGTTAGTTTGATTTGTAGAAAAATTATGCCAAATAAGAGGTTGAGGAGATTTGACATGGGATGGGGCTGAGTCCTAGAGAGGATTATGGAGGAGGCATGTATCTTTGCATGGGGCCCATGCTTCCTAGCCTATCTTTATCACGATATGCACCAGGTGGTGTATACATCTGCTACCATCTTTTCTACCAGAGTTACTCTTCTTCATATCTAGACCTGGGAGCACATTGCCATGTTCAAACCAATCAGAGAGGTAGTGTAGGAAGTCGGTTATCTAATGGTGTACATATATGATAATTTTGACTCAAGGCACATGGACCAATGGAGGTGCTAGGTAGATGACATAGTAGAGTCCAAGTCATGACCATGACTCCAAATTGAGGCTTGGGAGGATGACGGTGATCATTTTCCATACTTTTAATAGACTTGGTGGCTCGTTGGCAACACTCAATATATACAAGAGAGATATCTTCCAAATAGAGTTCAAAGGCAGTTTGGGGAGCAGTAGGATGTCCCAACTAATGACTATCATGCCATATTTGTATGAATGACATGAGAGATGGTAGATCGGGGGCCTATGCCCTCTCCACAAGTTTCCCTAATAGAATTTTATTAGTTGGCACAAGTTCAGTGGATCTAGGTCAATGAGAAAGAAGATCAAAGAGTCACTAAGACTATAATGCATGGTGGGTTCCTAATAGACCTCTCTAATTCACAGATCCAGATGAGAGTGTCATTGGTGATCAGAGGTGTCATGAGGGTGAGACAAGGAGAGCCCGTCAATAAAAATAGTGTGTCAAGGAAGAGATCCCAGTGGAAGAGGATAAAGGGTAGGGCCAAGATCCTATCATTGGAGCAGTTATTGTCATAGCACCAACAAGAGGTCCAAGAGATGGGAGACCTAATGATCAAATGTTGAGAGTCACTCTACAGGAGCATGATCAGGCACAAAAAGAGTGAGACGACTAGTGCCAAGAGAGAGATAGTCTTACATTCCAGCTAGCTCAATGTACCACTAAGAAGGACATAGAGATCACATGTCAATAGCTACTAGAGGCCCAACTAGCAAGATTATGATAGATAGAGATTAGAAGAGAGAGGACATTGATAGTGGCTAGCACCAAATCCATCCTCACAAGAAAATCAAATCTTACAATTATATTTTCTAGCACCAACCCATTGGAGACGTCAATCCCCAAAATAGTTAAAAGGAACCAGCCTAAAGTAGACACCAATCCCACAATCTAAGCGCCAAACCAAAGTACAAGAGGCACCAACCTTATAAAACACTGAAATAGTTACAATGAAACTTACAAATAATTATTTAACATAAATGTTCATAGAATGAATTTGCATATTTCTACTCTATCTTTTGGACTATTATGTATACACACTCTTTTCTCCTTCACTTACATTGAATATGTTTTGGAAGATAAGACATGAAAAGCTTCGATAGGTCACACACCCTTGTACAATCATAGTTTTGTACTATTCACCACTCCAACATTCTAAAACAATTCACTTAAATATTGATCTAGGGTGAAAGATAATATTGCAATGTCAGGTTGGTCCAAAATTAGAATCATTGGTGATGAGAAAGTCAAACTATAAAAATTTTCCATTATCGCCACCACGACAACCTAAAAAAATCAATTTCAAAACCAGGAATTATCCATTAAGCATGTTTGAATATGAGTTGTAGATCTCCCTCCTTCGCAATAAAAATGAACGATGCATTCAAATTGAGATGTGCATGCCCTTGGAATATCCTTGACCAAAAGAATGCAACCGTTGAAAAAGTATTCGGCATGTGTCACCATCATGTAGTTTTACACAAACTTCTCTCTCCTCTCTATGGATGTGTAATAGCTATCGATCTATCATTGAAAATTCATGGGCCTTGGAAACACATAAATAGTGCACAACATCACAATCACAACATGGTATTAAAGGCTTCAAAATATGCTGCAACAGAAACATGACACTTGTCAACACCCTGCATCACCAAAAACTTGACAAGGTTCAAACAAACTCAAATTGCACTAATGCACTATCATTATACATGTCCCTCTAACATCACTCTTGACACACATCAATAAACTAAATCACCACAAACTCCATATGATCTATATGAGATCAAAATGCACTTATGTGCTACCATGACATTTGTCAACATTTTGCACCACCACAAACTTGACTTAGTTCTGAAGACTCCAAAATGTGCTCTTGTGTTTGACATCAACACTTGTCAAATTTCTATTCCACCACAATTTCAACATGGTCAAATTAGACTCAAAATGAACTCTTGTGGTAAAGTGACACCAGTCCAATTGTTGTCATCATTTACTTCTTGAAAATATTAATTTTAGAATCAAGAAAAAATATTTTGAACCAAATCAAATAGTGAGTGGGTCCAATGACCTACGATGATGGTGGGCTTAAGTCATAACTTAAGAAACATGGAACATTTTATAGTCAATCAATGAAAAAATATAACATGAAGTGCACGATTACAAAAAATACTTAGGGTTTAAATGAATTATGGATACCCTACTAAGAGCACAAAACCTAACCAAAAATGATCTTTAATCCATTCTAGAGGAATCAAATGAAGATCAAACAAATCATCATTGCATGAACAATATTTTTCCATAATCTCCATCTCAAAGCACTTGACATCAATGACAACAATTTACAACAATCTCCCCCTTTGTCATTGATGGCAACACAAACTAAATCCTCTCCCCCTTTATTTAGTTATCCAACTCTTCATATAATTCTCCCCCATTGACATCAACGGAAAAGGAATATGACAATACTCATTCCATAGTACTCCCCCTTTGTTGTTCCCTTTATGGATCAACATTCTTGGCAATAGTAACTCTTTGCAACACTCCCCCTAAGGGAAATACTCTAGGGGAAGAGTAAGTACTCTCCTTGAACCTTTTCTTCATCTAAATGTTCACTAAAAGGAAGAAACAATTGTCACTCCTAGCTTCTATCTAAGATACTCAAATGTATCCTTGTGAAGAGTTTTTGTAAATATATCTACAATTTGATATTTAGTAACCACATGTTCTAATTTGACTTCCTAATCGACAACCTTTTTCTCAAAAAATGATGTTTGATTGAGATATGCTTTGTCCTAGAATGCATCACTTGATTCTTTGAAATATTAATTGCATTTGTATTATCACAAAAGATATAAATAGGTTCATTATACTCAACCTTTATATCCTTCAAAGTTTGTTTCATCCAAAGCACTTGAGTACAACATAATACTGTAGCAATGTATTCTACTTTTGTTGTTGACAAGGATATTGAATATTATTTATTGCTTAGCCATTACACAAGTCTATCTCCAAGAAAGAATGATCCACCATTAGTACTCTATGTCATCAACACTTCCTACCCAATCAACATCTGTGTATGCTACAAGAGTAAAATTATCACCTCTGGGATACCTCATACCATAATCAATAGTATTTTTCAAATATAAGAAAATTATCTTTACTGCCTTTACATGTTTTTCTTTAGGTGTTGCTTTAAATATTGCTACCATTCACACTAATTGCATAATTTCAGGTCTAGATGCAATCAAATATAACAATCTTCCAATCATTGACCTATATAGACTCTGATTTACTTGAGGTGGCTTGTCATCTTTTCTTGGCTTACATCTTGTCACCATTGGTGTAGTAACTAGCTCGTAGTCTTCCATATTGGACGTCTTCAACATTTACTTGGCATACATGGTTTGTGATATAAAAATTCCCTTCTCTAGTTGAGCAAATTTCAAACCAAGAAAAAATAATAATTCACCAAGAATAGACATCTCAAATTCCTTTTATATCTCTTTTGCAAACCTCTTGCACATCTTGTCATTACTACTACCAAAAATAATTTCATCAACATAGACAACAACAATCAACTAATGTTCACCTTATGTCTTGATATGAATATTATTGTATGCAATCTCTCTTTTGAATCCTTGATGTTGCATATACTTGTCTAATCTAGAATACCAAGCCCTAGGGTCTTGTTTGAGTGCATGCAGTTCCTTTTTCAATTTGAGGACATAATCTTCATTCTCAGACAATTAAAATCCTTCAAGTTACTCAATATACACTTCCTCTTCAATATTTCCTTTGATAAATTTTGACATGACATCCATCTAATATACCTTGAAATTATTATAGACTGGATATGTTAAGAACATCCTGATTGCTTCCAATCTAGCCATAGGAGCGAAAGTTTCTTCAAAATCTATACCTTCAACCTAAGCATATCCTTTGCAAAATAGTCTTTCCTTGTTTCTCATTACCTTCCCATCTTAATTCAATTTTTTTGAATACCCATTTTGTGTTGATTACATTCTTATTCTTAGGTCTTGGAACAAGCTCCCAAGTCTCATTCTTTTCAATTTGATTTAATTCTTCTTCCATTTCTTTTGTCCAATTCTCATATTTTCTAGCCTTTGCAAAAAAATTAGGCTCAATTAAAGATAACATACAAAAGTTCACATGTTCATTCTTTCTTTCCAACCTTCTCCTAGTCATAATTCATCATTCTTGTCTCTAAGAATTTGATTTTCATAATGATTTCTCTAAACATATTTAGCTGGAGATTTTGTGTTTTCTCTTTCAAAATCTTCTTCTACCTCTTCATATGTACCTACATATTATTCTTTTATACTAGCTAATTGTTCAAAATAATTATCCCTTTTAACTAATGGAAAATGATGTATATCTTCATCAATTCTCACATCTATACTCTCAAAATTATTGTGCAGTCTCTTATTGTAGCATTTATATTCCTTGATACTTGATGAGTATCCAAGAAAGATACCTTCATCTAATCTTGAATCGAACTTTCCTAAATTATCTTCATCCCTTTTGATGTAGCATCTTCTTCCAAATATTCTCAAATTCTTGACAAATGTAGGTCTTCCATACCATAACTCATATGGTGTGTTGCAATTTTGTACTCTCATTAGTCCTCTATTAATAATATGTACAGTAGTATGAACTTCTCTTCAGTATACATTAGGCAACTTAGCTTCATTTAGCATTGTTCTAGCCATTTCCTAAACTATTCTCTTCTTTCTTTCAACCACTCTATTTTGTTGAGGAGTTCTTGTAGCTGAATATTGTTTTTTGATTTCATGTTCTTCACAAAAAATTCAAACTCATTAGAAGTAAAATAACCACCTCTATCAAAACTTATGCATTTAATATTTGATCCCATTTCATTTTCAACCATAGCCTTGAAAATCTTAAATCTACTAAAATCTTTATATTTTTCTCTCAAGAAAGAAACCCAAGTCATTCTAGTAAAATCATCAATGAATAACACAAAGTACCTTTCTCCTTGCAGGGTTTTTATCTTTGTAGTTCCACATAGGTTTGTATGAACCAAATCCAATGGATCTATAGTAGAATTCTCCTTTTTCTTAAATCTTACTCTTGTCTGCTTTCCTAGTTGATATTCTTTCCAAAAGACTTGCAAGCTTAGTAATTTTTTGCATATCTCTCACAATAGGCTTGGAATTGATCTTCATAAGGTTATCAAAGTTAATATGCCCTATTCTTTTATGTCATAGAAAAATTTAATCTAATTGTCCCAAAATATAGATTCTTCCTTTGACTTCAGTGAGATTGTATTAATTTCCTTCTAACCTAATTGCTTCTGCAACAATCTTTCCATTTTCCTAATTTCACATCCTTGAGAATGGAATGTGAGATTGTATCCCTTTTCACACATTTGACTTACACTTAGAAGGTTATGCTTTAGTCCTTCAACATATAGAAAATTTCTTGTACTAGATCTTCCATCAATTCTTATAGATCCTTTTCCATAGATCATTGCAATAGTATTATCACCAAATTTAACTAAATCATCATTTCACTTCTTCAAGATGATGAATTTAATTTTATCTCCAATCATTGAATAGAGAAATTGTTGTAAAAGAAGGTGAATAAATCTTACAATAAGAACTTTAACCAATTGTAATTTCAAATCTGAATCCAAAGATCAACCCTTAAACTTATGTGGTTGCAAAATTAAAACAAGAAATAGAAAACCATAACACATGACACCAAATTTACATGGAGAAACCCCCAAGGGAAAAAAATCCACCACAGAAAGAGAGAGGCAAGTATATTACTAATCCAAGTGAGAGTACAACAACAATAAACTTCTCTGAATAACTCTATAGAATTTGGTAGCACCCTGTTACTTGCACAACTCAATGAATAACTCTAGCTCAAGGCCCCAATTTATAGAAACTTGAGGGTATGAAGGCCACCATGATATCACCAAAAAATAGGCATAAAAACCACCTGGTAAAACCCAACGCCTACCTCCTTGAAACCGCCAAATCCACCCAAATATAGTAACTTACAGATGCTCTTACAATTGTCATAAGGAATCTCTAATGCATGGGCGCCTAGGGAAGGAATCTGTCATAAATGTTGTCATAGTTGTCATAGCATCTTATGATGGTGTTATAGCTATCATAGATACTCTTGCAACTTATTTTTAACTTTTCCCAGAATACAAACAATAATAGTAACTTTATCTTTACATGAGCTCTTTCATCACCATTGGTTATACGGTTTCACCTCTTATGGGAAATTTACAAAATACATTAGGCAAAAAATTAATTAATGGATTTACAACATTGATGTCACCTAAATCCTATTCGAACCCACTATCAATGACCCATGGATTTTCTTGAGCATGAAATGCAGTTTGAAAAATCATTGATTTTTCAGTCTTCTAATTTTTATTCTTCATTTTCCATTCATTTTTAGGTTCTTCCTTTTGACTAGAAGACATATCCATATTCTCTTTCTTTTCTATTTAAGAGCCTTTTGAAAGCCACTTCTACAGAGCTTTGCCTTGTGCCCAAAATTGTTACAATTAACATATGATATTGAAATCAAATAAAGGCGCAAAATAATTTTTTCTTACCAAATTACTCTTCCTTGTAGGAAACCTTCTATAATCTATTGTCTTATGACCAGATTGATTGCAAGAAAAACAATAACCAAAAAATGAACAATTGAACTAGGTATTATATTCTTTCCTTTCTTTATTTGATTTTTTGAATCTCCTCTTCTATTGGACTTGAATGAAAGCATCTTCTTCCTTTCTGAGTTCTTTAGTCTTCTTGGTTTGATCAACATTTGAGATACCAGAGATATTCCTATCAAATTTCTTTGCAATTTTATTCTTTGAAAGTTGACCTTCATCAAACTAAGACCATTGTTGATGAAGGGTGACTGGTTGTTTATGATCCCATCTAGAATTTTAGTGATCTTCTCATACTTTAATTTATTGTCCAATTGATCCTTGTCCTTTTTAAAGTATTTTCTCAAGGATACAATTTATGCCTCAAGACTTTCAAATTCCATTCCCTTTTCTTTTTTTTTGACAAGACATCTTCTATCCTCTTTGCTTCTTCTGTCTAACTTTTCAAATTAATAATCATCTTTTTTAGACTCTTCAAGTTTCAACTTCATTTTTTTATTCTCTTTCCTTTCTACTTGTAGATTACTCAATTAAAAGATGATTTCTCCCTCTATATCCACTTGAAAATCTTCTTCATTAAGATCTTATATATCTTCACCATCTTCAACATGGCATTTTTCATCTCCTATAACTTCCATTTCCATGAATATAAATTCGTCCCTTTCTTCTTCTTTAAAATTGCATTGATCATATTCCTTAGACGAGCTATTGCCCTCTTTTGAATATAGATTCTTCTTATCCATGTGAAAGTTCTTTTTGTATTGTTCACTATTTTCATTTTCTCCAAAAGGACATTTAAAATCATAGTGACCTACTTTTCCAAAATTGAAGCATTTGAAAGGTAACTTACCTTTATACTTTCCAAACCCTTTCTTCAACTTCCTCACAAAGTTAGATTCCTCATATTCAAACTCATTGTTTGGATTAGATTTTTTATTCCTCACATTCTTAGATTCCTTGAAGGAAACTTCTTTCTTTAATGTTCATTTAAATGCATTCCTCATTTCATAAGCAGTGAGAGATCCAAATAGTTCATCCATTGTAAATTTATCCAATTCTATAGCTTCTTCAATAGTAGAAAATTTTGCATCATACCTTTGTGAGAGGGATTAGAATACCTTATTTATAATTACTAGTTCCTTCAATATTTCACCAAGCCCTCTAATAGAACTAACAATTTCATCCACCTTGAGCAAATAGTCAACAATATTTTCTTCTTCTTTAATCTTTAGGCTCTCGAACATGATTTTGTGAGTTTGTAGTTTGGTTTTCTTGACCTTATCATCACCTTCATAGATGCTATAATTTCTTTTCCAAATTTCCTTAGCAGACTTGCAATGCATTACCTTGACAAATTTTAAATTTATTAGTCCACTAAAAATAGCATTAGTAGCTTTAGCATTATACTCACATGCTTTCTTATTATCCTGTTGGAGGACTTGTAGGAGCAATATAGCCATCCATAATAGATTGCCAAACATTAAGTCCTAATAATGTTAAGTATGCTTCCATCCTTATACTCCATAAAGCATAATTTATCCCATACAATTGTGGTGCCTTGTTTGAGTGAGATCCATCTTGACCCTCCATCTATTCAAATCCAAAAACTACCTCCAACTATTAAGATGTAATAAGGTACATAGCTTTGATACCAATTTGTGAACACACAAGTATATTGAGAGGGGTGAATCAATATATTAGTAAAATTTTAACTTTAATTAATGAACATTAAAACATTAGAAGAATTAATCAAAGCAACCAAACAAGATAACACCAAATGTATGTGGAAACTATGGAGGGAAAAACCACAGTGAGAAAATATGCTTGTATCTACTGCCCAAAATGCTCTCATGTGCTACTATGACATTTGTTAGCATTTTGCACCACTGCAAACTGGACTTAGCTTTGAAGACTCCAAAATGCACTCTTGCACAACATGAACACTTGCTATCTTTTTGCACCATCGCAATTTCAACATGGTCAGAGTGGACTCAAAATATAATCTTGCGATTATAAAGTGACCCCTGTCTAACCATCACCATCCTTTGCTTCTCGAAAATATTAACTTTAGACTTAGGATAAAATATTTTGAACTAGATCAAACAGTGAGTGGGGCTAGTGACCAATGATGATGAAGGGCTTAATTTATAACTTAAGCAACCAAAAACAATTGATAGCTAGTCAATGAAAAAATAGAAGATAAAGTGCACAACTAAACACAAACACCTATGGTTTGAATAAATTAGGGCGAAAACCCTACCAAGAGCACAAACCCTAACCAGACATGATCTTCAATCCAGCCTAGAGGAATCATACGAAAATCAAATAAATCATCATAGCATTAACAAAAAAATTCTATAATCTCCATCTCAGAGTACTTGACATCAATGACAATAATTTGCAACAAATATAGAATTATCATGATTAGATCCATCTTTATGATGCCAAAAATCAGCCAACATAGCATGCTTAATAAAACCATCTTATGTGAACTTATAATAGCAATATATAAAGAATACCATCACCATAAGATAGAAACAATGAGAAACAAATAAAAAAACAAGAGCATCACATAACACATGATTTACATGGAGAAACCCTTGTGGGGAAAAACTCCACCAAGAAGAGAGGCCAAGTATGCATTATCTTCAAATAATGAGATTACAATACAACCACTTCCATTCTCCTCTTTGCCTCCAACATGGTAGTACCTATGCACTTGTGAACAAACTCTATATTCCTCACCCTTTCCTTTTTCTTGCAATGAAACTCTACATCCAACTGGTTCTCATATTTTCTACATCCAAGAGGTTGAATTTATAGACTTGTGAAGTCATCTAATGCACCAAACATGGCACCCAAACATGACCCTTCATTACAAACATCCCCAACACTTAGAATACCTCCATGGAATGTAAAAGGACATCAATTTTAGCTCCAATGTTTTCCCTCAAACTTGGGTGTCAAAACATGGAAGATAAATGTTACATTAAATGCAATAAATTATGGAATACCAAGAGACACTTGTTGCCTCATTCCAAGCTCCCACTTGGAGAATCCCAACAGTCATTCATTTATCCTTTTCCTTATCATTTATTGTCCTATTCTAGGCATCCACATGAGGGGAAAACAATATTAAATATTTATGTCCACAAGTCACCTTCACCATTGCTAGTGGACCTATCACCCCTAATGAATATATTACAAATAATGGTGAGAATTAATATTACAAAATATTTTCCCAATAAACCCTAAGTGCCTAGAGACACTTTCCAAGGATGTTGGAACCATGAAATATGATTTACAAGGTGGATGGCACCTTAATCCTAATAGAGGCATGACGATGGTGTCAAGGCCTTTATGGAAAGATTTCAACTTGGGACTTGAGGTCCCCATGTTTGCATTTGATTTGCAAGGTTTTTGGCTAGGGTTTCTGACCCAATCACATGCCCTATCTCTCTCCTATGATCAATAGATGATTTAGGGAACTTTGGCATTCATTTTAGTGGTTCTTCCTAGTTTCTCTAGAAGACAATATAGTTATATGCATTCTACAATTATAAACAGGTTTATGCCTTTGTATTAATGAAAGATTGTCATTTTACCTCTTCTCTCCTTTGGATATGATGTGTACATATCTCTTTCCTTCATGTCTAAGTGTATTTTTATCATCTTCTATGTATATAGGTTGTGTTAACTATGTTTGCAGGTGTTGATTATGAATATTTCCTTTCCTTCCAACATCTTGTTAAACCCTAACCTCCATATATATCCCTCAAAGTTGATAGAGTAGAGAATTGTGTAAGTCCTTCTAACTATTAACCATTGATGTATTGCGATATTACAAGTACCTACAGAAACAACTCTAATTTAGGTGTATCACCTCACCTTACCCTTTTATGTAATTATTTCTCTCCCTTTTCCTCTATGAGCTAGTAGATTAGGACTAGTGATAGGATTTCATATGTTGGATTAGATCGCATATCTACACCTAGTTTAGAAAAGGAAGCCAAATTTTTCTAGAGATCTAGCCCCAAATACAAAGTTCCAAACATTGAGTTTATTTCCATTATTTCATTGGAATGTGAAGCCTATGTTCAACAAGATGTGATTTCATGTGACAACAAGGCTTTAGATCAAGAAGTGGGGGCCTAATAGGTGACCTTGACCTTGTCTAACAACCAACATGGCATCCTTGACCTTGTTTGAAAATCACCTACAAATTTCAAGGGAGCTCCTTTTAAGGGAGCTTTCTTATCAAATTTAAAGGGAACTTACCTTTTATAAATAGTTTAGGATGTGTTCAAAATTCTCCATAAATGACCTACATAAATATTTTGTGACTAGGAACACTACAAAAAAAAATAGTTAATGGGGAGTTCATCTCAATCAACACCCTTGTGGGATTTGAATTTTAATCCACATCAACATGATGATAGTAAATGCGATAATAAACTAATATATAAAATTAAATCAATCAAAATCAAAGAATTAAAAATTAAAATCTATATGGTAACATCAACAAATAATAAAAACAATACAAACCAAGTGGTATGGGAGAAAGGTTTTAGAAATTGATAGAAAACATGCACATATTAGCTTACATGTGGCTTCAAAGTGGCTAAAATGAGAGGAGAAAACATAATTTTAAACCACAATGACAATTATTTGATAGGAGAATGGATAAACACTCAAGGATAACAAATAAGGAGATGATTGTACATAAAGGCAAGACAAAAGATGATGGAAAAAATAACAAAGGGGAAAAACAACAAAGAGGAGGCTTAATGGAAATGGAGAGGGATGAGGTGAGGTCTAATTATTAGAAAATAGAAGTTAGTTGATGGAAGATTTGAAGGAGATTGAGAAGGAGATGGAAGGGATATTGTGGCTTAAAGAGTGGGAGATGGTAAGAGATGGAAAATTTGACTCAAGTAGAAAGGAAAATAGATGAGGATGGATTAAATAGAAGGAGGGAAAAGGTATAAGGGGAAACTATAATAATATCAAACAACTAATTGAATTTCAAAAATAAAAACCATAAATGAAAATTCACCACCCATGAAAACCCCTCAACATTGTAGAAATTAGCCAAGAAATTGAGCAAAATGGAAATAAGAAAGATAAGTTGCAAGAGAAAAATTAAGATTGTTATATTGAGTGACAAATTTATGGTGTGTATGCATTAGGATGAGGTACATATATAGGGAAATTTGGGCAACCAAATTCCCAATTTAGAGGGAAAAGTTGTTATAGATTGTTAACAACCTACTGGACTACCTTTGTAACTAACTTTCCACATAAGAAAGCTAACACCTAAATATGATTATACACTAACACCCCCCTTACACATAGCTTAGATGAGGAAAAAGAGTGGGTCCCGACATCAAATCCTAATAAGGTACTCATGTATAATGCACATCATAAGGAAGAGGAGAAAACCCTATGGGAAAAAACTCCCCCCAAATGAGGGTAAAGAAATATTCTCTCTTGAATATGAGGAGTACAAAAACCCATGTGAGGAAAAAAATCCTTCCCATAAAAGAGAATAAGCGACACCATACAACCCCCCCCCCCCCCCACAAATTTAGAATCTCCTACAGTGATGGCAGATGCTCGAAAATGAAATTTGAAGACAATCCAAGCTCGTCAAACAATATTCCTCCCCTTATGAAGAAATAGAACCATATAAGTATTGAAGTTACCTTCCCATTCCAAAAAATAACGAGGAAAGAAAACTCAAGATGAATGATGCCTCCTTCAAATGTTGCTCAAGGATCTCTAAGCCAATGCTGAAATGTGAAAAATGTTGACATGATGGATCAAGTACCATAGAAGATTCAGGTATAGTAATCATGGATGTATGGTGTTTGTCATCAAAGAGACAACTAGACCAATAAGAATCAAGTACTTTTGCAGAAGATGTCAACATGAATGATGATTGAGTTTATTCAGAAATTGTCATTGTAGAAGAAAATATAGGAAAAGAAAGAACAAGAGTGTCTGAAGATTCCATCATAACATTTGAAGAAGAAGATGCTACATCATAGGAGCTAACATGAAATATAATATGAATATCCTCAATAGTATCCTCCAAGCTTGCAAGATAGGACTCATGAAACAAACCAACAACATCTTTCAAGTACTCATCCCAAGTAGCAATATCTAGAAGATGGTGAATATCTTGTTGCATGGAACCACTAGAAGCTCTCGAAGAAGAAACATTCAACTCAAAATTAGTGATAGGCACCCTAGGAGTGTCCTCAACTATACATGTAATAGTAGATGGAGAAGGAGTATCCTCAATTGTATATGCAATAGTAGATGGAGGATTAATGTATGCCAATTGATCATCCCTTGAGGATGTGTCCACACAAGTTAAGGCAATAAGAGTCTTAGTATTATCCAAGGAAACACCACTATTAGTTGAAGATTCAAGATCTCAAAAAAATTGTTGGATGATGGTCAAAGCAGTGAAAGGGAACTCGTTGTGCTCTATGTGCTGAAAATATCCCTCAAAACTGTAGTACCTATTAGTCCATAGACCTTTCCCTTTTTGTTAAACCATTTATTATTTTGTAAATTGTCATGTGGTCTAGGAATGAGTCCAAAGAGATAGGGTAATGGACCACACTCACGGAAGTGATTCTTTATCCCTCTTTTCCAAGACATATAGTTCTCTGAAATTAGACTAACAACAAAAAGATACAAATTAGATGACATGATGGACTCCCCGAATTAGAATTTTATCTTAGTTCTTGGTTACATGTATAATCCCCATATTATCTCAATTAGTGTCCTAAACTAAAAAAATAGAAGTGTGGAAACATACAAGACACAACTCAAAGTACACCCTCCATTGATTTAGTCATAGAGACCCCCAAAAAATTGGCACTTTATAACTGTAGTGTATAGGCAAGTCCAATTTGGAGCGAAAAATAACACTTTATAATTTTAGTGCGAAATTGACTTTAATGAATTGAGCTTGAAAAATAACCACTTTTAATTAAAAAATGACACTCAAATTCAAGTCTCCAAATGAAAGTTATGGCTATTTCAATTTAAGAGTCTCCCCACCTCCTTTTTGTAACATAAGCCCTAGGGGACTTACGGACATCAATAATTCACCAATTTTGCAAGTGAATAGTGTCCCTTCCTGCTGTATTAAAATTAACACTTTCACAACCATCACTTTTCATAAAAAAAAAAATTGAATGAATTTCAAAATTCAAATTAAAATTAATTTTCTCATCTTTGTACCTTCACAAAATCATTCCAACCATACCAACCCAAGGTCATGCCAACCAGAGGTCGACATGGCATTGAATCACCCAAACTAGATGCCAAAGTTGAGGTTGAATTTCCCAAAATGGAGAATGAATGACACTGAAATGGAGAATGTGCAGGTCACAATGTCATGCCAAAATGGAAAATGACCAAAGCTAAGATGGAGTCGTAGATCATGCAAACCAAACAGGTTGTCGAAAGAATGTAAAGGTCACGGAATGAAAGTAAAGGTCACTCAATCCGCCATACCAAGGTCTGTCACACCGTGCCAATGAAGATCGTGCAAAGGTTGCAGATCATGCAAGTGAAAGAGGTCAATTTTTTTTCACTGTCTATGCCGAGCCGAACCACAAATTTCTACTCGAAATAAACCCTGCACGAACCAGAGACAACAACTTCTAGGAAGATTGGATTTGTAAAAATATTATTTTATTTTGCATTTCTGATCAAATATTGCTACAGATTAATGACAGACCAAATATAGACAATATTTGACAAATATTTCCTTTGATCTAAAAATAAACCATAAATATATTAAATAGATGACCAATACACACAGAAATTTTTTTAAAATACCTCGAATTTACCATTGAAATTGTAGATCACGCCATTGATTTGCAGGTTTTACATGACAGAGTACAAATATTTTGCAAATTTGACACGATTTTGCAAATATTGATCTGATTTGAGCAATAAAGTGTAAATATTTATACAATTTGCTTTATCAAATCATAAGTAGAATGTCACAGGTCTAGAATCCTTTTAAATCCACGAACTCACACAAAACCTTATCCTAGATGAAAGATAATGCATTTTCATTTGCACCAGAAATAGCTATGATACCATGTAGAAATCAACTAAGAAACTGAGTGAAAGTGGAAATACAAGAAAGATAATTTGCAAAATAAAAAATGAAGATTGCTATATTGAGTGAGTAATTGATGGTGAGTATGCATTAGGATGAGGTACATACATAGGGAAATTTAAGCAACCAAATTTTCAATTTGAAGGGAAATTTTTTTAAGATTCTTAAAAACCTACTTACCTTTCTAATTACCGAGCTACAACTAACTTGTCACATATGCAAGCTGACATCTAAGCATGATTATACACCAACAAAAAATAGCCACCTAATGATGAATATTTTTTTACAACATAGTCTAATGGCCTAATAAAATTATCCCAAAGGCTGGGTACAAAGATAGATCAATATTAAAATTTTGTAAACTCTATAGTGGTGTCCTCTAGGTGAAAAGATAGCCTAAACAATATGAACAACTCAAAATTTTACTTTTCCTCTGTAAAAATGAGGAAAAGGTTATTTGATTGAAAGACCTTGCTAAGGGAACTAGAAGGAAAAGAATTAGTAGGTGGGAATCCCTAACAATTAATGAATCTGCATTTTAATTTGGTAGTGAGACAATAAAAATTCAAGGCTAGCCTAAAGTGTGTATAATTGTGGGCAATGACCTTGAATGATAAAGGTGCCCTTTTTCTTATAAATCTTAAGTTTAAATGAGGGAATATTATGGTATGTGGTCACATTAAATTTAATTTAAACAAAATAGATTTAATGAAGGATGAAGTGATGATTTTTTACATAGGATAGAGTTAGGCATAATGTTTAATGCTTTAACAAAGAGGTAAAGGGGATGAATTAAAGAAAAATTAAAAAGGGATTAAATACATGGAAAGGGAATTAAAAATAAATGAAATGAACACATGGGAACACTAAAAAAAATATATTAGAAAAACAAGGAAAAGGGAGACATGGATTGTTAGAGAGGACTTGGGCTAACGATAAGGGATCAAAACAACACAAAAACTCATAGAAATGGGATTAGGCTAAAATAGACATAAAATGCAAAATTGAAGTTGCAAGGTGTAGCGTCGTAAATGATCACACGTGACAATTTCAAACTATGTTTTGCTCCCCTTTAAGTTATTGGACCTAATTAAGCACTTAATTTCCTAAATTATGCATTGCACAACTTATTTTAAAACACTTTTTGATAATCTGCAAGCATAAAACAAATGTTTTCATTTAATAGTTTGCTCCTGACTCCTTAAACTTCAGAAAATAGGCTTGGGACACTAGTTCCTAGGGCGCCTATGTCCCCCTATTTTGGCTCCAAATTCAAATATATCAATGTCAGTATTTTATTATTTGAAATTCAAATATCTAAAGTCAATTGTTGGGATTTAATTTTTGAGAAATTAGAATTATAGCATATAAATACCTAGTTATTGCATCATTTAAACATTAAGCGAAATTAACAAGCAAGAGGTGAACATTAAGATCAATAATTATCAAGAGCATTATTTAGCAAGTCAAGAGCATCCATTAAAGAATTTATTATAACAATTCAAGATCCAAACATCATGTCGACATATATGTGAGTGTGTTCATGTTTATGTTTTCATATTGTTTGTGAAGGCTAATCTTTGTAGGTCTCCAAGAAATTCAATCCATTCAAGCAATCAAGTAGGCATGATCAAGACCTTGAAGAGATGTGTATGACTTCAGTCCTTCAAGAAAGCCATTAAAGGGTGGTGAGTTACAACAATTTGTGGATTCATCATTCCTTCCTATCATTTATCTAGTTATCATTGGCATTGCCAATGTGAAAGTGGAAACACTAACACGGGGTTTGACTAAGGAAAGCCCCTAATTGGCCCAACCTTTCTTGTCTCTTTGAATGTGCAGGTTTCAGGTCTGAAAAGGATTGAAGGAAGATTGAAGATCCATTATTTGTTGTTGTAATTGTTACCCTACACCTGAAAACTCACAGAAACTCAGTTACAAAATTATCTGATAGAGATCTGAAAGTGTGACAAGAAGGAAACAAAAGCTCTGATTCGACACCAGATGACTACTAAAATAAATCTAAATTTTCCCTGCATAGACACTGGCACTTGGGGCACCTATGTCCTACCTTTCTAGCTATAGATTTGAATCACAGGTGCAAAGTGTCCTACTCAGTCCCTTTCTATAATTTAATTTCTTTTGTGACTTCTCATATCTTCTATATTTGCATCAAAATAGTAATTTGCATCATTAGGATAATTAGGTCCTTGCATTTCATCATTAGAACATTTATAGATTTGGTTAAGGGTTGGTTGACTCACCTATCGGGCTATAAGTCAATCACACACCTTGTCCAAATCCATCAAACCCCCACATATCCCATTTCACACATAACACAAACAAACATTCCAATGAAGTTTAGGAAAGGTGTCAAACCTTAAGGTGAAAACTCAAAGGTTTCCATTTTCCCCCATTTCAGAAGGTGTGCATTTTTCATTTTACAATAAAAAACCAACATGAAAACTTCCATTAACACATATTAATTCAAATTAGAGAGTTTACTAACTACCCCCATATCTCAACTTATACCCATAAAAAGTGAGAAATGATCCCTTCATGCCTTCACCTCTACCATTCAACACAATATACAACTAGGTGGGACATCAATGAAACAAGCAAAAAAATTACAACCCTACAAATCTTTTAAAAAATAAATCATAAATATCAAAACTATACAATGTTTTCAGGGTGTCAACAATCAAATATTAGATTTCAAATTCAACCAAACTATCAAGTCCATTTTATGTTGGTGTGAATAAAGTATTGTACCTAGTTAATTCTTACTAAGGGACTTATGGGACTTGTTGACATGTTATGTTTACTTAGGTCCTAATATTCTTTCTAGAAGTCTTAGTTGTCATTTCTATATCTTATCTTATCCTAGATAGTTATGAGTTAGTTGTCTCATATGATAGGATTAAAACATATGTCATGATCTTGTCTAATCCGATCTCTCGTCTTTCCTTTATAAGCAAGGATCCTATTGCATCTTGCAAGAATTTAGTACATCTTTCTCACATATTATGAATCATGTGTCATATTATAATTCTTGTTTGGTGGAATAGCATCTTTTGTTGTTGCTTCTCTCTTTTACATATGAAGGTTATTTGGTATTGTAGATTGAATATCTCGGTTGCTCACTTCAACATGGTATCAAAGCTTTGAATCTGGAGAGCCCCTTCTTTTCTTAGAGAGTTTCTACTATCAAATTTTCTATTGTAATTTGAGTTTGTTTTATGATCTTATAAATTCTTGTATGCTATTCTCTTGTGTTTCAATATAATCTAGAGAATCAAAAAGGAATTGCAAAGATCCATTGATCCTATATTACATGTATATTTTTTTGGTCAAATCTAGTTATTACAAATCTTTTAGCTATAGTGACAACATTTTTGGCTACCCTATTGTGTCCAAGAGGCTCAAGAAATTCAGATTTGGCTTTTGTTTCACTCAATTTGACCACCATTTGCAATATTAGCAAACAAGGGTTTGAAGCTTAGATTTGGACAACAATTTTTTACAAAAGCATTTTCAAGCGAAATGGACCTTGTCATTGTGTTTGGGAGGTGGATTCCACAAATTTTGATATAAAATTTTTCTATATTATAAAAAAAAATTAGCCAGGAGGGTCATACGACCTCTCGATACAAGTACAATTTGTCTAAAATATTTGGCTACAAGTAGAAAAAGATCCCTCGGGACTCTCACCAATAGATGAATGTGGATGAAGAAATCTTAGAGTTGGGGAAACAAATAAATCCGTAGGCATAGAACTAGATACATTTTGATTCATGATTATTTTTTATTAGGTAAGCAAGGATTTTGAAAGGGCCCTGATCCTTTTACATCACGAAAGATTTAGAAATTAGTACAAGAAGAAATGGAACAACAACATGACAAGACAACAACAATAAACTACAAACGAAGCAAGCAAAACAACAAAAGTAGGACAGGAAACAATGCCAAAAAACAACAGTCACCCCCAAGGGTGAGAGAACTAGATAGTATTCAAGCCTTTATAGGCAGAAATAAGTGGGACCAAGACCCACACAACCAACAAAACAAGCCTCACAACCAGAAAAATAGGCCTACATGGACCCAAACCACAAATATTCTTTAAATCAGGCTTCATAGCCAACATAATAGGCCACCATCCTTCCTGCCAAAATAGCAGCTTGAAACATCAACCCCCCTAAGGGTGGGTAGGACAAACCATACTTCAAACCCTTAACAAAATGATTTAGTAGATCTTAAAACTTAAACCACCAGAAGACAATTAAGCCCAACAAGACACCATGAGAGAACCCAGGGCGAAGAGCACAGCTAACATAACAGGCTTGCATACCACCCATCAGGCTGTAAAAGCAACAACCCATAACAACATCCACCCCAAGGGTTCCCAAGATATCATGAGCTTCCAGGCCCCCATAAAGCAACAACAAATCCATCCATCAAGTTGTGAACATAACAACCTTAAACAGCTTCCGCCCCAAAGTGTACAACAACCAAACAACCGTAAACATTTCGCTTATGGATCCAGTTTTAGAGATATTAAATAAGGTAGTGATATTGGATCCCAACAACCACGTCTTCCAACAAACCCCTCCACCTCTATAGGAGAAGTAACCAAGAGAAATATTTCCACTACAACAAAGACTTACACCCCCAACCAAACTCCACCTCAATAGGAGTGCCCTCCACCTCGATAGGAGCACCAAGGGAGAAGACCAACTGAAGAAGCAAGAAAAACCCACCAAGCCCATAGAACCACTATCCACCTCCATAGGATAGGTCAACACCTCAATAGGAAGGGTCTCCACCTCCATATGAGACACAAACTGCAGAGCTAGGAGAACTACCCACACTCTAGTGGAAAGAAAACACCTAGCTACAATGGGCAACAGAAGCAAAGGCCAATATCAACTTTGAACTCAACCCCAACAAGTCAGAAGCCAACAAGCCAACACAAATCAAAATTTTCAAACGGATTACAAACACAACTCCTTCAAGAGTAGAAACTTTTGCCTCCTTCAATAGAGTAGAAAAAATCAAGAAGGCCAAAGGCATCTCCAAAGCAAGGGAGTCGAAGAACCAATGCCTGAGTAAAGGTATAGAGAAGCAGAACCCCAATCGTTCAAGAAACCCTTCAAACCCATGGTCCCCAACCAAGATTTGGAGAGCAAAAAAGAGAGGCAGATGAACACAACAAGGGCTCAACAAAACCACCATAGACTAGGGCAAAGCAATGGCCAACACCACAGAGGAGACACTCAAATTAGGAGAGAAGCCAACCAAGAACACAACATACCCGAGCCAGAACTCAACAAAATCTAGCCACAAAAATCCAGAGACAACACCATGCCCAAGATTGTTGCTAATGATTCCTTTTTCTTTTTATTTTCCATTTTTTTCATTTCATACTCAACAAAGCAAGGCTTTCATCTCTCTAGAAACTTCTTTGAACACTTTAGTGCATGCCTTCACATTTTTCCTAGGTATTTTAGGAAGGTGATATTTTAATTTGTTAATTCCACCTATCATATTTTTCTTGCATTCAACACAAGTTCCTTGGCCATTCATAGCTCCTAGTATCCCATACTTCCAGGTAGGATCTTTTCTACCGCTCATTTGTGTTGAACTTGAAGTTGATATTGTTGTTTTAACATGGAAAAAATTAGCAAGATTTTGCAAAAAAATAACAAGAAAAATGATAAGAATTTATTTAAAGAAAATAAAATCCAAATAGAAGCTAAAAATGTTAAGAAATAAGGTATGAGGGGAAATGAAACAAATTTTGACATTTCCCCTAATTTTTCAAGTTTATTTAATTTTTAAATAAAAATAATAATAATTACTCACTTGTTTGAGCATTTAATCCTAAAATATCATCTTCTCAACTTATTTCTATTGATATACTAAGAGGGGGGTGACTCATTATATCCCATAAATTAATTCAATTCAGCTTATCAGTCAAAAACTTATAACTTCCTTAATTAGATAAAATATTCCAAGAAAGAGCACAAAACCACAACACCAAATTTACGTGGAAAACCCAACAAGGGAAAAACCATGGTGAGAAAGTTGCTTAGATCTACTATCCAAATCTAGTCTCACAAAATGAAACAATAGTTACAACATTTTTAAGGTCTTTAACCTAAGGAAGTTTACAACTCCTTGCTCAACATTTACAAAATGAGGCTGCAACCTCAAAATACAACATTTTGATGAACCAGATGATCAATCACAACTGCAACACTTTTGCTTCCTCTAATTCACTTCCTTCAAGACTTATACACATGTGCATTTGGCTCACTACCTCTAACATTCACACTTGCACTTCTACCTTTGGATCACTACCTCTAGCACTCACTTGCACACCTTGGTCGGCTCACTACCTTTCGCATATCACATACACTCTTTTGCTTTCGACTCACTACATCTAGCATACATCAAACACTTATCTACAAACTCACACACATTCCTCTTCCTTCAACACATTGCTTTCAAAAAATTACATTGATCGCACATTGAACTCTTGTACACCTTGATCACACGCTTGATCTTACAAATATACCTTTTGCAAGCTTCAAATTTTTTCTCCTTGTTGGCCAAAATTGAAACTTATGAACATGAAACATGCAACGACCATATTGAGTTAGCTCCAAAACATCTACGGGAAATGGGGAAATTCAATGCAGTCCAAGCCTGGAGATAAGCAGGACCTAAATTATTTATTCATGCACTTCCATGCTAGTGCATGAACCAAAACTTGGCGCAAACAACTCAAAGTATTAATTCAGCCCAACAAACACTCAACCCTCATAATACTAACTCCAGACCACAATTAGTACCCAAGATATAAGATAGCACTACGTGAATTACATCACAAGCATCAATGATATTAAATAATATTTCCATGCCCTTCTTTCATAGCTTCACTCATCATTATGCTAGCATAAGGAAATAGACATAAAACCAATATCTATTAAAAACCTAGACAACATAGTCTTGATATATAACTTTGACAACTTGACTTGTGGTACATTTCAAAAATTGAGACTCGAAGAGAGACAATAGGTAGACATGAGAAACACATCCTCCAAACCGCAAGACTACAACAATAACTATGGAGAAATAAACCTTCCATGACTACAACAACATAGTCATCACACTGCTTACTTAGGAAACTTCTACGATAACTTCTATAATCTAAAAACTGGAACACACATGCTTCATACTTGACTCTATCTATCCTTCAACCCATAGGACCATATCTTAAAATACAAAGGAATGCAAGGAATTATCTGGAGCTTTTCAAAGCACCTTCCTGAGCCCCTGACTATGAGAGATTCTTTTATATAAATTACATCAAAAGATAGTGAATAGAACATTCATAGAATCATACACTTATTCATGAGAAACACGAAGCAATTGTAGCAAGTCAAGACATCCAACCACATACATTATAATTAACATCTTGATTGGAGCATATGAAACCATCACACACTACCACTTTGCTGACAACGGAGATAACATCATTAGGAAACTCCATATTATTGACATCAATCACAATACCTGCAACATACTTGTAACAATCTCCCCTTTGGCATTGATGGCAACACAAACACGAGCAATACCAATAGGATATGCAATATCTCCCCCTTTCTCTACCTCTCCCCCTTTTACATCAAGGGAAAAGGGCTAATGGTCTTCAACTGAGCTTTCCACAACATATAAGCTCCCCCTATCTACATAAACCTCAACATAATTATTCCTGCTCTCCTTGAGAGGTAGCCTTCATCAATCTAGGGATAAAAATATGTCTTGAAATTCTCCCCCTGGATAGATGTCCCAAATATGCATCTAGATATAAGGAGGGGCAACAACCCCTATCTTTTTTCTAAGATACTCAAATGTGTCCTTTGAAAGTTCCTTTGTAAATATTTCTATAATTTGTTCCTTTGTGGGCACACACTCCAATCTTACTTCTTGATCTGCAACTCTCTCTCTCTCTCTCTCTCTCTCTCTCTCTCTCTCTCTTAAGAAGTGATATCTAATAGATATGTGATTGGTTCTTGCATGCATCACTAGATTCTTTGAAATGTTTATGGTTCTTGTATTATCATACAAAATTAGAATGGGCTCGTCATACATCACCTTGATGTCATTCAAAGTTTGCTTCATCCACATCACTTGGGTGCAACAAGATGTTGCAACAATATACTCTACTTCTGCTATTGATAAGGACACCGAGTCTTGATTCTTACTAAACCAAGAGACTAATATGTCTCCCAAAAAGAAATCCCCACCACTGGTACTCCTTATGTCATCAACACTACCAACCCAATCAACATCAGTGTATGCAATAAGAGAAAATTTGTTATCCTTTTGATACCACAATCCTGTTGGAAAAACAAGGACAAACAACTAAGAGGGGGGGGGTGAATTAGTTGTCACAAAATATTTTAACTTTTTCAAACTAAAATTAATCTTAGATCTGATGAATGAACAATAAACCATAAAAAATCAACACATCAGAAACACAGAGAACACCAAGATTTTTACATGGAAACTCTATTAGGGGAAAAACCACGGTAGATGTTAGTCCACAATATTATACCCTATTCAAAGTATAATGAGAAATAATGGGAATGCACATGCATTCAGGCACACTGCCTAGAGCTCACTGCCCAAGAATACACAAATATATGGATTAGATCCACATAATATGAGCTGAGGAAATAGCTTCTTCACAAGCCTGATTACAATTCCAGTTAAGCACAAAAAACCTTCTTCACACTTTTCTCAAACTTCTTCTCACTTTTCTCTACAATCGAATGATTTGGACACTATTCACACATCTGCACTTTCTTTGGCATACATTTTCTCTTATGCACACACTAACTTCGCTCAAACAATTGCTCTTATATATCCACAACATGAAATTACATCAACAACTTAGTCGGCCAAAAATATAAAACATATTTTCAATGCCAGCCCAAATTTACAAATAAATTTTCAATGTGGACCAATTACCCTCGACCAATACCAAGGTCTGACCCAAAACAATATCATCGAGCATGCCAAACATTCAAAATTAAATCTTCAAGGATCTGCAACACGCCACAACCATCATGTCGGCCAAGAACACAAAAATTGAACACACCGAGAAAAATCTTCAACCACAAGCACATCGATCAACATGGACGTGCAAAAAGGATAAAGCACGATCTAGAAACATCCACGAGCACTAATAAACAATAAAGAAACATTTGTAGCAACTAGAATTACTAGAATTATGCCAACTTTAATCAAGAACACTGACAAAGACCACAAAAACACTGTCAAAACACCGATCTTCGTAACTCAAAAAAATCTTCACGTGGACCTCTGAAATTTCTAGAGGATGGACTAGATACACTCAACAATAAAACCATTAGTCCACAACAGTTGATCTTCAACATACAAGACAAGACACCTTCATGACCTTCACAGTTCAACTGGGAACATGTAACACTTTCTTTTACAATTTTCTCAATATCCTCAACATATACAACCTTTAATATATCAAATGCTAATAGTGTTAACATCAATGACAACCACATATCAGCAACACAATCACAACATCCAACAATCTCCCCCTTTGGAATTGATGGCAACACATGATGTGAAAAACACCATCAACCCAACTCTCAATCAACACTTACTCTTCCTTAGATTCTGACTCTTCTTCCTTAACCTCTTCTACAAGATCTTCTCCCCACATGACTTCATTCTAGATAAGAAACAATTTTTCACATGAATCTTCTCCCCCTCTGGCATCAATGGAAAATATAAGCATTATCTTCCCACATACAAGCTCTGAACCACATATCTTCACATCTGACTACTCCCCCTGAGTAGCAGCCACAAAAACATCAATCTGAATCAAGAAATATTTATGAAGCACACGGATTGATGCAAGAAAATGCATCTTTAGTTTATATCAAGAGGGGTAATCACCCCTAGCATCCCTCTGAGATACTCAAAAGTATCCTTCGGCAATGGCTTGGTGAAAATGTCTGACCCGTTCTGATGATTTTTTTTGAAAATCTTCAGTATATTCTTTCACAGATCTGCTTCCTTGCTTCAACCCTTGCAATTTCTTCAACAGATCTAACTCATAGTTCACTGGTATGAACTGCTTCTTTAATTTCTCTACCATGCGATCCCATCTGGTGATATTTCCTTTTCCTCTTCGATCTCTTTCCAACTGGACCTATTTCCACCAAATATTGGCATAGCCCTTCAGCTTCATTTTCGCAAACTTAACCCAATCTGGGTCCTCTATTTCCTCATACTCAAAATATTCTTCTAGCTCGTTGATCCAGTCGATCAACTCTTTCGGGTTCAGACTTAATAACTGGTTCTCCCGATCTTCAAATGGCCCTTATTAGCCACATTTGGTCTTGATCAATTGCTTCTCTTCCTCTTCTACATCGAACCTTCTTCCTCTTCATCCTCACTTTCCTCCCTAACCCTCTTCTCAATTGCTCTTGTAACACATCAATCTGTCTCGGGGCTACCGGCATCTCTTCCACCAGCATTTCTACGCCGCACACCCACGCACTTCAGAGCTTTTCCTCACCCACAACCACGGCCCGGTGCTCGCGCGGGTGATTTGTCCACACGCCAAGAAAACCCCTGATACCACTTGATGAGGGCGCAGCCCGAGACTTAGAAAATAACCCACAAACAAGAGAATAATTTTATTATTCAGAAAATGGAGCTTCTTACATGTAGAGGATCTCAAATCCCCAAGTTCTACAACACATGCAAGTTACAGAAAGCTACAGAATAACCCTTTCGCAATATGCGAGCTTGTCCCCAAAAAAGTTACCCAAAAATTAGAAACCCCCCATAAATAGAGCTCCTCATTAGTTTGGAGCCAAAACAACATTCAAATTTGAGTTTAGGTGGTTTGGCGCTAAAAATTTACAACATGAAGTTCAAATTTCAAAAGAGCATTTGCAATTGTATCTTCTAGAAAGTGCGCCAACTTCCCGGGGCCATAACTTTTGATCTGGGACTCCGATTCACAAATCGTTTGAACCGTTGGAAAGGTCTCGAAGTCAATAACGCGCTTATAATTGGCTATGCCAATTTTGGAAAGTTTCGGGGCTGATCCGGGAGTTCTAAGTGCCTCAAATCTAACTCGGAAGATTTTCAAGTGCAAATATGGGAAACTAAAACTGCAATATCTTTCAACCCAGGAACCGAAAATAAAAACCGTAAATTGGGAATTTCATTATGATGAAAAGGGTATCCAAAAATGTAAAAACATCTAAAAACTGAGAAACTTGAAATCTAACTATTTTTGGGTGATGCAAGATTGCCCTTACACCACTGGATGCTCCTGCATCACTTTGGTAGGTACATACTCCAGTCTGACTTCTTTCTCACTTACTTTTTCCCTCAAGAAGTGAAACTTGATTGATATATGCTTGGTCTTAGAGTGTAGCACCATATTCTTTGATATGTTTATTGCACTTGAGTTGTCACAGTATATGGAAATAGGTTCATCATATACTACTCTGATATCTTTCAACATTTGTTTCATCCACATCACTTGAGTATAGTTGTTTGCAGCAACAATATACTCTGCCTCAACAGTAGATAGGGAAATGGAATTCTGCTTTTTGATCAACCAAGACACCATTTTCTTCCCTAGGAAGAAGGAACCACCACTAGTACTCTTCATGTCATCTACATCTCTTGCCCAATCTGCATCAGTATATGCATTCAAAGTAAGAACATCATCCTTAGGATACCAAAGCCCAAAGTCAATTGTTCCTTTCAGATACCTGAAAATTCTCTTTATAGCAGTCACATGAGACTCTTTTGGATCAGCCTAAAATCTAGCAACCATACATACAACATTCATAATGTCTAGTCTGGTCTGAGTTAAATAGAGAAATCCACCAATCATTGACTTGTATCTTGTTTTATTTTCCTTAGGAGAATCATCATTTTGTGTCAACTTACATCCAGTTACCATGGGAGTACCAACAGGTTTTGAGTCATCCATGCCAAACTTCTTCAATAGTTCTCTCACATATTTGGACTAAGATATGAAGATCCCTTTGTCTAACTGAATAACTTGCAATCCCATAAAGAACTTCATCTCTCCAATCATAATCATCTCAAATTCATTCTTCATTTCATCAACAAACTTCATACATAGATTATCATCTCCTCCAAAAATAATATCATCAACAAAGACCTCAATAATTAATTCTTTATCATGATCAAATTTGAAATACAAGTTGTTGTTAGCAGCACCTTTATTGAATCCAAGCTTTAATAAGTATTTGTCCAGTCTAGCATACTAGGCTCTAGGGGCTTGCTTGAGTCCATATAGAGCTTTCTTCAATCGGCAAACCGTGTCTTCCTTGTCAGTCAGTTGAAATCCATCTGGCTGTTCAATATATACTTCTTCTTCTAATTCACCATTCAAAAAATCTGACTTCACATCCATTTGATAGACTTCGTAGTTCTTATATGCAACATAAGCAAGAAATAACCTTACAGCTTCAATTCTGGAAATAGGGGCAAAAGTTTCCTCAAAATCAATACCTTCCATTTGTGAATACCCTTTACATACCAGTCTTGCTTTATTCCTAACCACTTCACCTTGTTCATTTAGTTTATTCTGAAAGACCCATTTAGTACCAACCACATTTTTATCTTTAGGTCTAGGAACAAGTACCCATGTATTATTCCTTTCAATCTGCATTAATTCTTCCTTCATAGCTTCCATCCAATGTTCATCATTGCAAGCTTCATTGACATCTTTAGGTTCAATCTTGGATATCAGGAAATACTCTTTTGCAATCTTTCTTCTAGTTTGCACACCTTTATTCTTGTCTCCTATAATTTGATTTTCAAAATTATGTAGCTTTACATACCTCAGAGTTTTAGGATTCTCTCGAACTTCTGATTCTTCTGTTCTTTCTTCTGCACTTGCACTTGTCTCTGCTTCCTGACTACCTTTATTTACTAGAACAAATTGAAGTTGTCTTACCAAAACATATGGCACAATTTGAAGTTGATTTTGTGTCTGAACATTCTTCCCTTTGTTTGTATTGTCTTCATCTGAATCATATCCATAATATCTGGATCATTTAGCATAATCCTCATCAACTATGACATTTTCACTCTCAACATTTTTTCCCAGTCTTCTGTTATAGCACCTATAGGCCTTGCTTTTAGTAGAGTAGCCTAGAAATATTCCTTCATCACTTCTTGTATCAAATTTTCCTATATCGTCATCTCTCTTGATGTAACACTTTTTTCCAAAGATGTTTAAGTATTTAACAGTGGGCTTATAACCAAACCATAGTTCAAAAGGAGTCTTACCAGAATTACCATTTACATTTACCCGATTCAATGTGTACACAACAATGCTTACAACTTCACTCTAGTAGATGTGAGGCACATTTCATTCAATCATCATTGTTCTAGCAACATCCATAATTGTTTTGTTCTTCCTCTCTGCAACTCCATTTTGTTGAGGGGTTCAGGGAGCATACAACTGTCTTTTGATTCCATACTCTTCACAAAAAGAATTAAACTCCATTGAGGTGAACTCACCACCTCTGTCTGACCTTAAGCATTTGATTTTCAGACCTTTCTCATTCTCTGCCATAGCTTTGAAACTTTTGAACTTCTCTAATGCTTCACATTTTTCTCTTAAGAAAGCAACCCATATCATTCTAGAATAATCATCAATAAGCAACATAAAGTACCTTTCACCATGGAGACTTCTGACTCTAGAAGGACCACATAGATCAGTATGCACAAGCTCCAGTAATCCATTTGAATGATGTTGTTTTCTCTGAAAACAAACTCTAGTCTATTTTCCCATCTAACACTCCTTGAAAATTATGCTAGCAGGCTTCACTAGCTTAGGTAGATCTCTTACTACTTGAGTGGAACTTATTTTGACAATGTTATCAAAATTCACATGACACAATCTTCTATGCCATAACCAACTTTCATCTACTTGAGTAATTAAACAATTTTCACTAGCAGCATTCAGGTGAAAAATATTACCTTTTGTCTACTTACCTGAAGCAATTACATTTCCAGAACTTCCATATATTCTGCATCTTCCATCTTTGAACTGAAGATCATAACCCTTTTCCACCATCTATCCAACACTTAACAGGTTGTGCTTCAAGCGTTCAACATAAAGAACATCATCATTGTTATGCTTACCACCAAGACTAATAGATCCTCTACCACGAATCACATAAGCATTGTTATCTCCAAATCTTACAACCCCACCGTCATACTTCTCTAGACTTACAAATTTGCTTTTTCCACCAGTCATATGATGTGAGCATCCGTTGTCAATGACCCAGTCATCCTTTTCTTCAATTCAGGCTACAAGAGCTTTCTCAACTTTAGCAGATTCAGTAGCCATAGGACCATTTTCCTTGATAGCAATGAAAACCCAATCATCTTCATTTCCATCATCTTTATCAGACTCATCATCAGTCACTCCTTCTTCAGTAAATTAGCATTTCTTTTGGAATCTAGATCTGTAAGGCTTAGATCTAGGAACTTTTTCAGGACACATTGATGCAAAATGACCTATTTTACTACAAGAAAAACATTTGATAGGCAGCTTTCCTTTATACTTACCTTTTCCTCTACCTTATTTCTTTACAATCAGTGCTTCCAACTCTTCTACCTCTCTTTCTTCATCTTCAAGTTGTTTCATTTCTTCCTCATACTTGAATTTCTTTCTGGAACTCTCCTGGATCATATCTTTGCTTGTTTCTTTCAGATATGGTAGCCTTGAATGTAGTTTCAGTCTTAGGAACAAAATCACCAAATTCGCTCAACTCAAAGGCAACAAGTTTAGCAATCAGTGTATCCCTTGTCACATTCGTCAATGATTTGGTTTCTTCAATATCATGAGCCTTTTCTTTGTAGGAGGGAGGCAATGATCTGATCACTTTAGCCACAATTTCTTCCTCATCCAGGATACCACCAACACATCTAATACCCATCACTAGTTCATTTACTCTCTGCATAAAAGAAGAAATATTTTCATCTTCACCCATCTTTAGATTTTCATACTTTCCTTTCAAACTCTGTAGCTTATCCATCTTCATATGTACATCTCCTTCATACAAAGTTTCCAGCTTCGTCCACATCTCATGAGTTGTCTTCAAACCTAACACATTTGTCATTTCCAAATCTATTAGAGCACTCATCAAAGCTTCCATAGCCCTGACATTATTCTCAGCATCTTTAATTTCATCAACAGTGGAAGGACCATTCTGAGGAATAATATATCTGTTCTTTGTAATCTTCCAAAAGGGTTCACCAATACACTTCAAATGACAATCCATCCTAGCTTTCCACAATGAGCAATTTGTTCCATCAAATCTAGGGTCGTCCTTCTTGTATGATGCCATCTCAGATCACCTCAAGCTTTTAAACTTCTTCGGAGGAACCTGGTTTGATACCAATTGTTGGAAAAACAAGGACAAACAACTAAGAGGGGGGGTGAATCAGTTGTCACAAAATACTTTAACTTTTTCAAACTATACTTAACTTAATCTCAGATCTGATGAATGAACAATAAACCATAAAAAATCAACACATTTGAAACACAGAGAACACCAACATTTTTACGTGGAAACACTATTAGGGGAAAAACCACGGTGGATGTTAGTCCACAATATTATACCCTATTAAAAGTATAATGAGAAATAATGGGAATGCACATGCATTTAGGCACACTACCTAGAGCTCACTGCTCAAATACAAAAGGGTTCACTACCCAAGAATACATAGCAATATGGATTAGATCCATAGAATATGAACTGAGGAAATAGCTTCTTCACAAGCCTTATTACAGTTCCAATTAAGCACAAAAAACCTTCTTCACACTTTGCTCAAACTTCTTCTCACTGTATTCTGCAATCGAATGATTTGGACACTATTCGTACATATGAACTTTATCTGGCATACAGTCTCTCTTATGCACACACTAACTTCACTCAAACAATCACTCTTATATATTCACAACATGAAATTAAATCAACAACTTAGTCAGCCAAAAATATAAAATATATTTTCAATGTCAGCCCAAATTTACAAATAAATTTTCAATGTGGATCAAACACCGTCGCCCAATACCAAAGTGCGACCCAAAACAATATCCTCAAGTGCACCAAACATTCAAAATTAAATCTTCAAGGATCTGCAACACACCACAACCATCATGTCGGCCAAGAACAAAAAAACCAAACATACCGAGAAAAATCTTCAACCACGAGCACACTGATCAACACAGACGTGAAACAAGGATAGAGCACGATCTAGAAACATCCACGAGCACCAAGAAACAATAGATAAACATTCACAACAACTAGAATTACCAGAATTATGCCAACTTTAATCAAGAACACTGTGAGAACACAAATCTTCGTAACTCAAACAAATCTTCACATGGACCTCTAAAATTTCTAGGGGATGGACTAGATACACTCAACAATAAACCCATTAGTCCACAATAGTTGATCTTCAGCGTACAGGACAAGACACCTTCATGACCTTCACAGTTCCACTGGGAACCTGTAACACTTTCTTTTACAATTTTCTCAATATCCTCGACATATACAACCTTTAATACATCAAATGCTAATAGTGTTGACATCAATGACAACCACATATCAGCAACACAATCACAACATCCAAAAAGTCCATAGTCTTGAGTGGTCTTCAAATATATAAAATTCCTTTTGACAAATTTTACATGAGTTTCTTTTGGATCAGCTTGGAACCTTGAAACTAAGCAAACTGCTTGCATAATATAAGGCCTTGAAGTAGTTAAGTATAGTAGGACCCCAATCATAGACCTATACAAAGTATGATTAGCCTTAGGTGACACATCATCCTTACACAAACGGCAACCAGTTACCATTGGAGTACTTACTAGTTTACAGTCTTCCATATTAAACTTCTTCAGCTTTTCCTTAGCATACTTTGCCTAAGAGATAAAGATACCATTATATGACTGTACAACTTAAGTCCAAGAAAGAATGACAATTCACCTAACATAGACATTTCAAATTCTTTATGCATATCTTTAGAAAAATTCTTACACATTTCATCATTACCTCCAAAAATTATATCGTCAATGTACACTACAACAATTAGAATCTTTTCATCTTCCACTTTGATGTGCAAAATTACTATCTGCAGTACCTTTCTTGAAGCCTTGTTGAAAAAGGTACTTATCCAACCTTGCATACCAAGCCCTGGGGGCTTGTTTGAGACCATATAGTGCCTTCTTAAGTCTACATACCATTTTGAGATCTGCTGATAGTTGAAATCCATCAGGTTGTTCTATGTATACTTCTTCTAATTCACCATTCAAGAAGGTAGATTTCAAATCCATCTGATAGAATTTTAAGTTCTTGTGAACAAAAAATTCAAGAAACATTATGATAGCCTCCATTCTTTCCATCAAAGCAAATGTTTCCTCAAATTCAATTCCTTCCACTTGTGAATATCCTTTACATACCAGTCTTGATTTATTTCTTACAACCTCTCCATCTTCATTTAGTTTGTTTTTGAATACCCATTTTGTTCCTATTACATTATTTTTTGCAGTCCTTGGAACCAATTCCAAAGTCTGATTCTTCTCAATCTAATTTATCTCTTCTTCCATTTCTTGTATCCATCCTTCATATTTTTTAGCATTAGCAAAAGTCTTCGGCTCTATTCTTGACAACAGGGAGTTCACCCATTCATTTGTTTTTTGTAAATCTTCTTCTTGTCTGCACTCCATTCTTATCTCCAATGATTTGATCTTCTAAGTAATTCCTTTAAACATACTTGGCAAGAGTCTTGGGGAATTTCTCTTGAGCTTCCTCTTTTTCTGCAATCTCTTCTTCCTCTTCCTCTAAGCAGGTAGATTCATCAGATCATCTCTCTTCTTACTCATGTGTTCTTTGATGTGATTCTTCATTCACTCTGAAATTTTCACTTTCAACAACCTTCCTCAATATTTTATTGTAGAATTTGTAGGCTTTGCTCCTAGTTGAATACCCAAGAAATATTTCTTCATCTAATCCTGAATCAAACTTTCCCAAACCTTCTTCATCTCTTTTGAAAATACATCTACTTCCAAAAATTATGAAATATTTTATAGTAGTTGATCTCCCATACCAAATCTCATAGGACTTTTGGTGCATTCATTTCATTCATTCACCACCTCTATCTGATCTTAGACACTTGATCTTAGCATTCATTTCATTCTCAACCATTGACTTGAAGATCTTAAATCTACTAAAAACTTCTGATTTTTCTTTTAAGAATGTAACCCATGTCATTCTAGAGAAATCATAAATAGGTAACATGAAATATCTTTCACCTTGAAGACTCTTAGTCCTAGTTGATATGCACAAATCGGTATGAATTAGTTCCAAAGGTCTTATGGAGGAATACTCTTTCGTCTCGAACCTTATCCTTGTCAACTTCCCAATCTAACATTCTCTGCACATGGTACTTGCAAGCTTGATGATCCTTGCCATGTTTCTTATTGCTTGCATAGAACTGATCTTCACAAGGTTGTCAAAAAAGTTGTGTCCTATTCTCTTGTGCCACAACTAGCATTCATTTTTTATCCTAGAAGAGAATTTCTTCCATTCACACCCTTGATATTGTATATATTTCCTTCAGTCCTTGAACCTTCTGCCACCAATTTTCTAGACTTTATTTTTCTGATTTAACATCCTTGCTCATTAAATAAGAGATTGTATCCTTTGCTGCACATCTTAATTGCACTGAGAATATTGTGCTTGAGACCTTCAATATAGAGAACATCTTCAATTTTATATTTTCCATCAATGCTTATAGTGCCCTTTCTATGGATCTTTGATGATGAATTATCTCCAAACTTTACTAATCTGCCATTCCACTTAGTCAACTTGATGAACTTTCTTTTGTCACCAGTCATGTGACATAAGCACCCACTATCTATTACCCAAAGATTTGTTTGTCCCTGAGCATGAAATATTGTTTGGAAAACCATTGAATTTTCATTGCCTATTTTCTTGACTTGCTCAAGATCATTTTCCTTTTGAATTTATGATTTTGCAAAATCACCTTTGCAAAATTTTGCTATATGCCCAACATTCTTGTAGATATAACATGCCACATTGACATCCACTAGAGAATCAAGAGAATTTCTACTTACAAAATTTCTTCCATTCATTTTAGATTTGCACTCTACAACTTTATGTCTATACTTATCGCAAATGAAACAACAACCAAACAATGCATGATTGAACCTATTTGCAAAGGGTTTTTTTGCATGATGAGATCTTTATTTGGGTTTGATATTATCTTCCTAACTTTCGGACATAACTTTCTCTAGTTTCCTTTTGAGTAACAAGATCTCCTTCTCAATATTTTCATTCACTTATTTTGGCTTCAATTAGGGCCTTTTTCCTTTTGTTCTCTTTCCTTGCGCATTCCAGATCCTCAAGAGAAGAAAAAAGTTCACCTTCAAAGTTAACTTCACCTTCTTCTTCAACCACATATTTTCTTAATATTCCAAAGATCTTAGTGGCCACAAATAGGGATTCATCTCCATCATCACCTGATGTATAGTGGTCTCCTTCATTTGAGGAGCAGTATTCTTCTCTAGAGAGAAGGTTCTTGAAATTATTTATCTTGAAATCCTTGTTGCTACTTTCATTTTCCTTAAAAGGACATTTAGAATCATAGTGACCAATTCTACCACAATTAAAACATTTGAATGGTAATTTACCTTTGTATTTGCCTTGTCCTTTCTTCAGCTTTCTCACAAAGTTTGCTTCTTCTTCCTTAGAATCACTAAGTGTTCCAGAAGCTTCTTCTTTCTTCACAATTTTGAATGCAGCTTCTCTTTTGTGTGTACTTTGAACTTCATTCCTCATTTCACAAGTTGTGATGGATCCAAACAACTCTTCCATGGTATGTTTTTTCAGATCCTTGGCTTCTTCAATTGCAATTTTTCTTGAGTCTAACTACTGAGGGAGATTTCTCATAACTTTCTTCACCACCATAGAGTCAGTTATGTCTTCTCCAAGACTTGAGATTCCATTCATAGCTTCATCTACCCAATGTAGATAGCTGGCTATGTTCTCTTCTTTCATTTTTAAATTCTCAAACAATGTTTGGTAAGATTGCAACTTTGCTTGCTTCACATTGTCATTTCCTTCATAGAGATTCTTGAGCTTATCCTAGATCTCCTTTGTGGTCTTGCATTGTACTACCTTGAAAAAATTAGAATTTTCTAACCCACTTAGAATAGCATTCTTTTCTTTATCATTGTTCTCATGAGACCTTTTTGAATTTGGATCAATGATAGGATGAGCATGTTCAATATAATCATCTTTGGCAGCTCTCCAAAGATCGTAACCTAGAGATGAGAGATAGGAATCCATCCTCACACTCCAAAAGGCATAGTTATTTCCATCAAACTATGGTGCCTTAGAAGAGGAACCCTTTTGAGCCATGTGCTCTAAACCAAGATCTACATTAAGGCATTAAGCTGCACCAAGGAACTCATCTTTGATACCAATTGTTAGAACACATATATATACTAAGAGGGGAGTGAATCAGTATATCCCACAAATTTATTCAATTCATCTTATCAGTCAAAAACTTATAATTCCATTAATCAGATAAAACATTCCAAGCAAGAGCACAAAACCACAACACCAAATTTACGTGGAAAGCCCAACAAGGGAAAAACCACGGTGAGAAAGCTGCTTGGAGCTACTATCCAAATCTAGCCTCACAAAATGAAAAAATAGTTACAACAGTTTTAAGGTATTTAACCTGAGAAATTTTAAAACTCCTCACTCAACACTTACAGAATGAGGTTGTAACCTCAGAATACAACACTTTGATGAACCAGATGATCAATCACAACTGCAACACTTTTGTTGCCTCTAGCTCACTATCTTCAACACTTATACACCTCTTCAGTTGGCTCACTTCCTCCAAAATTCACACATGCAATTCTACCTTTGGCTCACTGCCTCTAGCACTCACTTACACACCTTGATCGGCTCATTGCCTTCCGCATATCACATACATCTTCTTTCAGATCACTACCTCTAGCATACATCAAACACTTCTTTGCAAACTTACACACATTCCTCTACCTTCAGTGCACTACTTTCAACAAGTTGCATTGATCACACATTGGACTCATGTATACCTTGATCACACACTTGATCTTACATCTATACCTTCCACAAGCTTCAAAAAGTTTCTCCTTGTCAGAAAAAACTGAACCGTATGAACATGAAACATGCAACAACCATATTGAGTCAGCTCAAAAAAAATTGCGAGAAAAGGAAATTCAATGTGGTCCAAGACAAGATATAAGAAATACCTAAATTAATTATGCATGCACTCCCATGCTAGCACGCACCATAAAAAACTTGGTGCAAAAAACTCAAAGTATTAAGTCGACCCAGCAAACACTTAACTCTCATAATAATAACTCCAGACAAGTAGTAGTAGAGAGATAAGATAGCATTACATAGATTACATCACAAGCATCAAATGATATTAAAGAATATTTACATGCCCTTTTTTCACAACTTCACGCATCATTATGTTGGCGCAAGGGAACAAACACAAAACTAGTATCTATTGAAAACCCAAACAACATAGTCTTGAGATAAAACTTTGACAACTTGACTTGCAATACACTTCAACAACCGAGACTTGAAGAGAGACAACATATAGACATGAGAAACACATCCTCCAAACTGCAAGACCATAGTAGCAACTATGAAGAAATTTGGAGTATTTATCTAAACCTTCCATGACTGCAACAACACAATCATCACACTTCTTACTCAAGAAACTTCTCTGGTAACTTTTATGATCTAAAAAATGGAACACACATGCTTCATACTTGACTTTGTCTATCCTTCAAACCTCAAGACCATATCTTAAAATGTAGAGGAATGTGGAGCATTCTCCAGAGCACCTTCCTGAGCCCCTGACTGTAAGAGAATCTTTTATACAAATTGCGTCAACAAATAGTGAATACAACATTCATAGATTCATACACTTATTCATGAGCAATAGGAAGCAATTACAGCAACTCATGACAACCAACCACATACATTATAATTAACATCCTAATTGCAACATATGCAACCATCACACACTACCACTTTGCTGATAATAGAGACAACATCATCAACAAACTCCATACGGTTGACATCAATGACAACACCTGCAACATACTTGCAAAATTTTCCTTGTTAGGTCGATGTTGGCTCGATCAAATAGGCGAGTATGAGCTAAAAAGCAAAAAATGATGTGTTTTTTGCTTAACACCCCGCCTAGGCATTTCCTCTATGGCTCGAGAGTCTAAGCTCAAGACTTAGGAATCCGAGCTTGAGACTCGATCGAGTACTCGTTAAGACTTGCAAAGACTCAACTCCCAAGTTTGGTTGACTCGTCTTGGACAGTTAGGGGACTCGTGAGTTTTTCGAGTTTTATCAAGTACTCGGTGAGTCCTAAAACTATGGTCTAAACAACTTCATTGAAATAAAAATTAGTTCATCAACTCTAAAATTCATTTTCAAATCAACAAAAGATTGAACATTGTTTATAATTTAAAAAATATTAATTTTGTTAATTGGAAAAGAAAGAGAAACTTGTTTATTTAGCATTGTTTAAATTTAATTATTTATTCATTTTTAGTCATTAAAATACATTTGAAAAAAAGAAAAGAATGTTGTTTGATGATTCTTAGATTAAATTTATATTTTTAGCACTAGATAATTATATGCAAAACATAAACCAAAAATATAGAAAAAAATAGTTCCTTTCATTTATATTTTATCATATTAGCATAATTCAAATAATTTATTTTCAATATTTTAAACATTTTGAAACAAAAATAAAAATAAAAATAAAAGAAAACAAAGACATTAACTCTATTTTATTTGAGCTTAATATTACTCTAAACTTAGTTACACTTTCAAACATTTCAAGCAATTGAAACAACCCAAAACACATCAATTGTATAGTCAAAACTTTGATATGAACAAACACAAGGACTTGGAAACACTAAAATCTTGTAAACAAATCAAAATTGAACTAAGGAAACTTCATTTACATAAAAGACATCAAAGATATCTCATATCATCCTTTTTACCCTTTTCAATTACAATTGGTATTTTATACTTATTTCTTTTGAGTAAGAAAATATTTGATAGAGTTAACATTGAGATAGCTAAGAGAGCTTCTACCAACTCTTGTAAACACTAAAGTAATAAAACAAATAAAAGCTATTGAATGAATCCAACTAGAGAACAATTGCTTTGAGGTAATTGAGATTTCCCACTTAAAAAAAAAACTTTGAATGAGAGTATCCTTTTGTATGCTATCTTTGATACAACGTGATAAAATCCTAACATTCTTTGTATAAAAGAATATGTCCACACACACATTCAACCAAACATCCACAATACGTATCAAAAAATAATTCCTCGTGAAGAAGGCAATCCACCCCATTACACACAAGAAAATCCAAACATTCTTTGCATAAAATTTAATACCCTCCAACTAAAAATCACACATTGATCAAACATCCATAATATATGTCGAAAACTCATTCTTTGTGAAGAAGATAGTCCACCACAAAAGAAAGAGTAACTTTCCAACTATCCAATCAACATAAATGATGCATGTGTGAACCATTTGTCAATCCTACACAATATTAGCAAGTCATATTTAGAATATATGATAATATGGGAATGAGAGCCACAATGGTGGTTATGAAAGGATGATGAATTTTTGGAGGGTGATTTCTAATGCTATTTCAATGAGTGACTACTAATCATATTGCTTCAATATATACTTTCTATTGTCAATTTAAACATTGGCATTATTATCAATAGTCAATGAATTATACAAAATCAAAAGCATTCTTGAGCTAAATGATGTGATTTAAGAGTGAGAAGCAACATTTGGTAATGGCATTCATCTTTGGAAAAAATGGAAGCAAAAATGTACAATGAACAATAATTTTATTTATTATAGGTTTTGACTTATCTATTGAAGAAATACATCGATCTATTTTGTTAGTTAGTGCATTGACATGCTTATACAAAAGGCTAAAAATAATAGTGCATGTCTTGCAAGTAAGTTTATATCTTGTTTCTCTTTCCTTTAAATTTTCACTAGTCTAAAAGTTGTCAACTTGAATTGTAGTAGTATGGTGTGGTAATTATGTTTAAAAAGTGTACAGAGGCATGGCATGATATTTTACATATTTTTAAATTTTATTTTTTCTATTTATAATTACATCGACACAGTAGAAGAAAAATATGGATCAATCATGAAAACTAAGGGCCTAAATGTTTAGCAAATTTCATAGCTATTGATGCCCAAAATCATTATTGCAAGAGACTACAAGGAGACCCCAATGTTTAATATAATTTGAATTAATTTTCTTATTGAGTTTTGAAGCTTTTCTACAAAGAGTAAGTTCAAAGTATGCATCAAATCAAATTTATTTTCAAAATTTGAAAAGATATGAATCCTTTCAAATAAATATTTCTAAGCATTGTTCATTTTTTTATTAAGGGAGGAGTAAAATTATGAAGAAATCATATATTATTTTGAAATGATATAGACATAATCTTAACACATCATAAATAAAGTTGAAATTGAACCAAATTGAAAAAGATTGATGTGATATTGTAGTAGGAAACACACAAAATCCATAGTAAACTAATGAAGCCATCAAATGGATTGCTAAAGATTGAAAAGAAACCACTAATTAGTCTTGGATTATTTGATGCATATCTACATCACATAAATATTACAAAGAGGTCAAAGATTTGTCTTACAAGATTCTAGAGTGGCATTCCTAATCTTGAAGATGAATGAAAGGGAATCTTTTCTTCCTCATATCAATATGTTTTAGACTCGCATCAATCAACTTGTTGGTAATAACTCTAAACTAGAAAATGATGACACTAAATCAATTTTGTTTAATAGTACAAATACAAGCTTTGTTAAAACTATATTTTATATTAATCGAGTTTGTAAACAATGATACTTCTTTGGTTAAAGGATAAGATAAATTAAAATTAAATAACTCAACTGCTAAAGAAACTACTCTACTACTAAAAAATAAGTTCAAAATTTCATCAAAAAAATATGTGTTGCTACTATAAGCAAAGAGAACATATCTTGTAAACTACATTCAACATGTCAAGGACATCATTCATGCCAAGTTGAAGAAAAATAAAGCATTGATTACTGAAACATAGAAAAGAGGAGAGGCGGGATGAAAAGGTGGGAAAGGGATGATGTAGGGGTGTCCACCTAGGTTCACACACACTTTCCTAGTTTCATCAGAAAGAAAGAAGATCACAAAGGGATAGGATTGGCTTTCAACCTTAAGGTGAGCCAACCCTATTTTGGACCTTGGATCTTTGTTTTCTTATGACAGAAAAGACAAATTTGCAATGTTTTAGAATTATTTAAAGTTCATAAAATAATGAATTATATGACCTAACACTTGAAATGTAGAATTCTATGATAATAGAAATGGAAAAGACAATTTGTAGGAAGATCTGAGAAGGGCTTGATTGTGTGCACCTGTGATAAAAAGTGGGTTTTGAGCTTTGATCAGGGACTCATTTTCCCAGGGGCGAATGGGTCTTAGTGTAGGGTTCCAAAATCAGTTTTTACAATCCTTTGATGCCAGATCTAATCTTAAGATTTCTCTAGGTTTGACTATCAAAAAACTAGAAATAAAATTTGTAAGTGAGTTTTCGTAGCTTGACAACAATGATGACAACTTATGCAACTTTGAAAAAATGATCCTTTCATCAAATTTCAGTCCTTCTTTACCTGTAAATCTGCACATACAAAGGGGGAAGAAAAAATGTTTGTTTTGTGTGAATGGGGGTTTTCCTTGGTCAAACCCTGGTTTGGTAACTAAACCTTGATAATGAAATAATGAAAAAATGAAGGAAATGATGAATGAAAAAAGAATTAATGATATCAAGTTTCCACAATCCATATCATTTGATGTTGCAGCGGCTTCTGGATTAGATTTCATGAGAGTTTTTGCATCAACGTTTCAGATCACACTCTATGATCCATCATCAGGATGAAAGAATGTTACAACTCATCAAACCCTTAATGGATTCCCTTAGAGGATTGAAGTCAAACACACCACTCTAAGGCTTGGATCTTGCATCAATTTGCTTGATTGATTGATGCTTGAATGCTTGCTTGAATGGTTGAAACCTACATCACAATGCTAGCTCCAAAACATGAGATGAACACACATGAACTTTGACATGATGATATGATCTCTATTTTTGTTGTAGATGATTGATAAATCTGCTCTTCAATGCTCTTGACAATAATATATGCTATTGGGATTCATCTCTTAAATTCTTGATAATGTTGCTTAGATTTGAATTGATAAAATAACTATGTATTTATAGGTGTTTATCTAATTTCCTAAAAAATAGATTCCAAATCCAACACTTGAAACTTGAATTTGAATCATTAAAATTCCACCAAAAGCATATTAAAAATTGGTTCCTAAGACTTAAAGGGGACCCATTCATCCTTGGGTGAATGAGTCCTAGGACCTATGTCCAGGACACTCAATTTCCAAGGTAATTTAATTAATATCGGCAATTGTTTAATATAGGTATCCCTTTCGAAAAACAAGAATAATAAAGCTTTGGAATGCATAATTTGGGCAATTAGAGGCTTAATTGAGTCCAATTAATTAAGGAGATGCAAAAATAATTTGAAATTGTAAAGGTATACAATTTCCTACACTACAATTACTATTTGAAGTGAGATTGAAAAATATCTTTTTATAGCACATGATAAATATTCTACCCACCAAGACAGTGAGGAGGAATATCTTTGAGATAAATCATATGTTTCTACTTGTGAATAGATCTATGGGTCCCTATTCACATGTTATTGATGTGACTCCATCTAAATTGTCTTTATATTTTTGGATGGTGAGTATATCTCAATTCACATATGGATAATTGTCCTTGCAAATGGTATGTCTCAATTCATCACACAATAGTAAATCATGGATTCTAGTGTGTGTCCTAGTCCATGATTTTTTATATATGTTCGTGAACTATCTTTAAATCCTAGTGTTGATGGTCAAAATAACACAACAATGTTAAAACAAAATATTGATGTTGAAGTTGTGCAAACCAACCTCACAGACCCTGAAGATCACCTGCATGCAAATAACCTGTCACAGAAAGAAGACATTCCAGACAAAAGACAAAGGTGCTCTAAAAGTTGAAAATGTATTAATCAGAGAGAGATAAAATACAATGATCAATCCTTATAAAAGGAGATTGTGCAACCCTAAAGAAACCCTAATAGGTAGACATTTAATAATTAATATAATTATTAAATGCCACAATATGCAAACTAAAGTGAAATCTTAAGAGAGGAATAAAGGTAACTTAATTAACATAATTAAGTTAAAACCTTTACTCTAACACCCCCCATTAAGATGAGCAAGAGTGCAGCTACAAACATGTGCAAGAAAGCAAAGGTAACTACAATGCATGAAAGCAAACAAGGGTCCCGACAACTAGGCCTGATCAGGTACCTGAATACAACCAAATCTCTGTAAAGTGGAGAAAGGGAGAAAACCTCATGGGAACAAAACTCCCCCCCAAAAAAGAGAAAAGAAAAGAATGAAATGCACTAATGAAAGAAGGATAGGAGGTGGATTACATGATACCCTCCATAGACAGCTTCTATCATATAAGTGCATATACAATGGCCTCCATAGGAGAGATATAAAGAGACAAGAAGGCCCCCCCACAATGAAGAAACTCCTGTCACAATGGTGGATGCCTGATGTAAAATCCAGAAAGAGATCCTGAAGCGGCAAATAACATTCCTCCCCTTGGGAAGAAACGGATCCAAAGGACGATGTCGAAGAAACCTTGTGAAGAGTGATGAACCAATATGTCTCAAGATGTGTGCCATGATAGGATGTTGAAGAATCTCTGTGTTTGAACTGAAACAAATGATGCCAAATCCAAACTGATGTGAAGACTCCTGAAATGCAACCTCTGAATGCACTGATAATGGTGGGTGGACAATGATAACCTGACTGTCACGGTAGAGGAGATGAATTTCCTCAAAGTAATCCTCCATATCTACAATATAGGACTCTACAAACAAGGATGACATGTCTGCAAGATACGAATCACAAGTAGCTATGTCTGGAAGATGGATGATGTCCTGCTGTACTAAATCAATAGGGGCCAAAGATGTGGCGATGCCAAATGGATCAAGAACAATAGATGTTGATGTAGTCTCGATCTCAAGAGTTGGAACATGAATACAAGTCTCTAAACCATCGTCACATGCAAGACTTGTGATATACTCAAGCTCCTCTAGAGTACGGTTATCATAGGGTATAAAATCTATATCTGCAAGAGGGATGAGACAATCTGCAGCGGGATCCTCTAGGAATGGAGAGATATTAGAATCTCCAAAAATCTCCCAAAGACGGGGCCAAAGTGTGCGAGGACAACGAATGTCAGATAAAGCACACAAAGTGTCAAAATCAACACTACAACCAATAACCCCTGCAATGTGATCTCGAATAATAACCCATGCTGATAAACTCCTTGATGTGTCTGGTTTAGGTATGAGTCCATACAAATGAGGCAAAATATTAAGCCACCTACAATGTGTAAGTATGCCCTTTGCCCACGGCTCATAATTATCCTTATCCAAGTTGATCACAAAAGGATGAATAGAAAAACTCATGATACTCACTCAAATAAAAAAATCAGAGACTAATGACCTCAGTACATATAAAGCAGATCAAAATATGCCATCTCACGCAAACAGATCCTTTCCAAGTACCAAAACGTCCAAGTAATTGACAAAATTGTGAAAACACAAAATAATAAATAAAATGTATCTGGGGAAGATTTTAGAAAAATAAATGATCGATCTAGAAAGATCACAGAACCACCTTTCCAACGCCTATTCGTTTGCAAAAAACAGAGTCCATACGCAAAAGTTATGCCCCTGGGAGTGCAAAAAACGTGTTCTAACTTTGACTGAGAAAAAAAACATCAAAACGGAAAAATCAAGAAACCACACCTACTCCATTAGATCGGTGTCAGAATCAGCTTTCCAATAGTATCTCATTTTTTAAAAACGGAGACCGCATGCTTAAGATATGACCATTTTACTAAATATGCTCATTTAGGCTTTAAACCGAACATTTTATTAATTTAAAGATTAAAAAATTAATAAAATATTCAGTTGTACCTTCATGGCACGAAAATCGAGGTAGCACAAAATTTTTTTTAAAAAGGGGCACAAAAATTGATGCAAAATTGCACGAAAATTTAGGGAGCTCAAAATTGATGTAGACACCAAAAATATATGGCACAAAAATCGAGGCGTCCATACAGATCCGTACAATCGTACGGATTTTTCTGGTAACTGTTTTGAGATTCCCCAAAAACACTAAAAAAATTAATTTTCAACAAACCCTATCATATTTTATATGAAAATAGGGGGTTTTGGGCCTTCTGAGTGCACCCATGAGGTTCGTTTTGCACTAGCATGCACCATTTGAGAGATCAAGGTCAATATTTCTCAAAAAATGATGGAAAACCCCTCTAATCTAGCAAAAAAAAACTGGAATGAAACCCTTGCACAGAAGAAAACTCTGTAAGCTAATATCTTCAAAAAAAGAACAGGCAACCGTAGATCTGGAGCTCTAATACCATGTTGAAGTTGTGCAAACCAACCTCGCAAACTCTGAAGATCACCTGCATGCAAATAACCTGTCATAGAAAGAAGACATTCCAGACAAAAGACAAAGGTGCTCTAAAAGTTGAAAATGTATTTATCAGAGAGAGATAAAATACAATGATCAATCCTTATAAAAGGAGATTGTGCAACCCTAAAGAAACCCTAATAGGTAGATATTTAATAATTAATATAATTATTAAATGCCACAATATGCAAACTAAAGTGAAATCTTAAGAGAGGAATAAAGGTAACTTAATTAACATAATTAAGTTAAAACCTTTACTCTAACAATTGCTACTCTATTTCTCCTACAAAAGATAAATAATCTAAAACTATCTATCTCCCAAAGTCTCGGTAGTTGGTTCTCAACTATGTTGTCATTCAGTGGCCTATGCAACTGTAATGTTCAAGGGGCCTGCTGGTAAAGACTACAAACCAAATAGTGCAAACTAATCTAACGTTTGGGGGGGTGTAAATAAACAACAAAAGATAGGACAGGGCTTAGGAAAACAATACATAGACGTAGGTTTCTTTAAATTCAGACACGTAGACTATGTAATGAGAATTTTAAACCAACTAAAACCATGAAATAACACAATCTGCAACATAAGCCACACCATTGCATCCATCCATGGTGCAAATTTTAAAGCATACAACCATTCATCACCACTTTTTTACTTTCTTTTCAAATAACGGAATATCACAAGCTCATTAACAAAGTTAACATATCAACAAATATAAAGAAACATTATCTACAGATAATTCAAAGAAAAAATATTTCAGATTCAGAATCTTCTATTGAATTTAATCAAATAAAAGACATTTATGTACAACAAAGCTCACTGGAATACGAATAACCATTGTTCATTAACATTATCACTATACTGACAAATTTCTGAAAATAACATAAATTGCATTAAAGTTGTAAAAGAGTATTTATGAGTATTTTGCATAAAAGCTGTAAAAACTAGTAAAACTATGTAAATCTCTCATTCAGACAGCCAATCTGACTTCAATTAGCCGACCTTTACAATAAGGAGAGAATTTTCACATATAGACAAAATTTAGCACAAATTCCTCCTCTCAAAATTCAAGATCCATAATCTGGAGCCCAGATCCACAATTGTAGGGATGCCTAGTTAACTCCAAAAATCTTCTTGTGATGAAATTGTTGTAGCTGAATAGGTGTGCCACCTGCTTCTTTAATCCAAAATCTGAACTACGAGTCCTGATGTAGTTCCCTACTTGATCACCACGTATTATTCTTGGTCTGCTAACCCTGACTCGCATTTATCCGTCTGTTCAAAACTACTTGAAAGTTTTACTGTCAAAAAGATAACTGAAATGCTTTCTTCACTTTTCACCCTCTTGAGGGGTCCCACAATACTCATCATAATTAGAGAAGACTTGTTTTAGTGCATCATCATCTGGCCCATCAACCCAATCAGTTTTGAACATTGCTTCTTTGAATTTCTTCCTTGCTACAACAACTATGTCCTTCAGGTGGCAAATGTCTGTGACTTCCCACCACATGTCAGTTTTAATGTCAAGCAGCCTATCCATAAGCATCAGATTAGCAATATCTCCTTTTTTTATTATTCCATTGAGCCTTTCCTCCCAAGCATCTTTTATATCTCCTAATGACTCAAGTCTCTGGTTAGGAGGTAAAATTTTGCCAATTAATTTTGAAATGATCTCCTCAAAGATGTCTGCCTGTTCCCATATTCCGTGAATGTTTTTTAGCATGGAAATTCTCTGTTCGAGGAGATTTTGTGTTTTGAAGACAAATATATTAATGGATTTTGAAACAAAATCAAGGCCTTCATCCCCCAGAATTTGTGATTAGACTAACTCCATATCATAAATTTTAGCAATCACCCTTAATTTCCCCAAGTACTCCCTGAGTTTTTCTTCCTTTCCCCACCATGTCCTTATGAACTCTTCCATTTCGCTAACCAACTTAAGGCCTGCATAATAACATTTAAAGCCCTCCTCCACATTCTGATTTATATCAGACTTAAAAACATTAAACCAATTATCAAACCACGTGGCTTTCTTTTTCATTTCATTAAGGATATCCACCTCTTTTTTGCTCATTAAAAAAGGGAATTTTGATGGTGCAGGCCATTCAGGAGTAGATGAAATTAACTCCTTTAGAAAGTTCTTCATTTTTCCCACCCCTATCTTAAGCTCATCCTTGGATTGTTTATCTTTAATCAACCTAGACTTGGTGGTGGTGGAAACAATTTCTATCAAATTTATCTGTTGGCATCTAGTATGCTTTCCTAGGTTAAGAATACTTATTTGATAATCTTCGGGCTGCAACTCTCTATCATCCTTGTCAGCCATTGGGATAGGAATTTCTGCTACCAAATCACCTTCAATAGTTAACTTAGTGGAGTGCACTACATGAGGCTTCTTCTTTGACTTCACCTTATCTATTTCAGTCCTCATTTCATCCCATGTAATGTGTTGGGCCTGTACTTGTAGCCTCTTCTCCAAATTTAATTTCAACCAAGTGGGTGCAGTTGACTGAGTGGCTACGTCCTATTGAACATTAGGAGGTGTAGAAGAAATAATTTCAATGGTTTGCTGAGAAGCAGCCCTTTGAAGTTCCTCTTGCTCCTTTTGTAATCTTTCCTACTCTTTCCTTTCATTCTCAGCTTTTATCTAATCTATCCTTCTTATTTCTTCCTCTCATTTAGCAGCCTCTTCTTCATCCTTCAGTCTCTTCTGCTCCAACTCCTTAGCCCGAAGTTCTTCCTCTGCTACCTATTCTTGACCAGCCTTCAATTCTTTCTCATGAGCTTCTAATTCTGCTTTCTTAATTCCTCAACCGCTTCCTCTTCCCGAGCTAGCTCCTCAATTTTCCTCTTTTGTTCTTCTTCTTCTTTGTTGGCTTGTTCAACAACCAACTTTCAAGCATTATCCATTAGTTCCTTTTGTTCCCTTTCAATTAGCACATCATTTAACCCCATCTCTGCACTATGTAGACTACCCACTTCAAATCTTGCTTCCTCCTCCTTTGGTTCCTCTTCAACCTTCTTCAAATATTCCTCCCATTCAGGTCCTTCTCCTTCCTGAGATGGAGTTCTTTCAGAATCTGAAGAAATGCTTGCTATATCAACTATAAAAGGTTCTTCTCTTTCAATAGTTGCAGCTTTTCAAGTTGTTGGAATGGTAGAAGCACTTCCCTCAGTTTGTGAAGGAACAAGAGCATGTCCCTCTGCAGAACTCTCCTCACCAGGGTGAACAACAACCAAATGTACATATGCAAAACCTGAAGTAACCCCCGCAATAGCCGCCTCATAAGTAACCTTTGATTTATGCAAAGCATCATCAATCTTATGTAAAGAAATCTCTTCTTCTGTTTGTGGAGGCTCTTCGGTGGCTGCTTCCACCGTTCCAACACCTTTCTTCAATCTTTTATATTGTTTAGTCTCTGCAGAGGAAGTGGGTTCACTACTAGAACCACTTTTCTTTGACACCCCAACACTTGGCTATTTTAAACGGAATTTAATACATTTCAAGCTTCTATTTATCACTAACCATGACACTTGTTTGAATTTAGTCTCTTCCTTTTCTACCCAATTGATGGGTTGTAAGCCTTTAGTAGCCACTTTGTCTATATCATATTGGGGATCAAGAGTGATCCCATCATCTGTAGTGCCTTCAGGAATATCAGTTTTAATATAAAAGTCCCTCATTTGGGGAATTGTTAATCTCTCGTAACCCTTTTTCCTTCAAACTGATCTTGAAGGTTAGCCCAAAAGTCCTCAAGAAGAGGAATATGCTAAGTAAACTGAGAGGGATACAATGCATGCATTTTCTTCTTAGGATCAAAATTATTTTTGCTAGTATGCTGCTGCAAATTCAAAGCCTGGAACTCCTCTGTTACTAATTTAGCCATTACTGATGAAAAAAAGAATAAAATCCCAACTTCAAGGGAAAAGAATGAGCAACTATCTTATGTTGCATAGAGAATACAACATTTACTTCCACAACCTACCTAGAAAATTCCATAAGAATCCACATGTCCCCACAACATCTTGGCAACTTAAAAGGGTGGCCATCAAAGCCAAACAATCTAAAGTAAGTAGACTTTGGGTATTGAATAAACCAATACCCCCATTCTTGAATAAACTACATGGCTTCCCGTGACAATCTGAAACCAATGTCACTCGTGAGCTTATTTATAATCACATAAAGGAAAGCATCATTGACTCTTTTAAAGTGCTTTTCTAAAGCCTTTAGCTCAAGTTGGTCGTAATACTCCCAAACCTTCTTTTGATATGGGTTGTCATCCATTGACCCTTGAGTATTCAATCCAGGAAACCTTCCCATCCTTGCTGCATAATACACTACATAAGAAGACATGTAAAATGTCTTAGTCTGTGTTACTTGGAGGAGCTTGGCATGAATGTTATCTGAAATTATTTCCCCCCAATCCAAGTGTTTCTTTACATCTAGAATCAATTGGATGAAAGGAAACATCCAGTGTTCAAAAATACGAGAATTTGATTTTGCCAAATGATCTGGCCAATAGTGTGATAATATCTCTTATGTCTTCAGAGAAGTCAGACCTCTTAGGATTGGGTGGCACCTTCTTTACTGAATTTTTTTCCTTCTTGAGCCACTGTTTATTCATAAGTTGTTTGTTTCCTTCGACATCCCTGTTCCATAGATCAAGTGCTTGAGCCTCAGTCATTATCTTCAAACCAGGGTAAGGAGGGAGGTCAAAGACATGTTTGATCATGGTTGGAGTTAAATCAATGATAACAGTACCCTGAGCATCAATACATTGTCTCTGAGTAGGTTTATATTCCTGTGCAATTGTTAGGATGAACTTCAGGACACTACACAGCTACAGGAAAACTAGCTACATGAACTAGTCTTGATTCTACAACCTTGATCTTGGGAAAACATCCTTTGAGAATTTATCCTTGATGAACTGCTCTAAATCCATATGTCCCACCAATGTGTTAGTTATGTTCATGACTTCAAAGTCAAATTTTGATGGAATTGGGTTCCCTTGATACTTATACTTCATTGTGTAAGGCACTTGTTTAGGTTTTAATCTCTTTGATGTTCCCTTAGATGTTCCCTCAGTAGGTACTTCCTCAGTATGCACTTCCTCAATATGCACTTCCTCTTCAGAGTCAGACATTTGTTATTTATCCTACAATTTTCCGTTATTAGGAAATGAAGAAAAATATATGAGGAGTAGCTTAAAACATGAGCATTCATATGACATCCATATTCCTTCAAGTTAGAATCCAATTCAACAATTTAACTCATCATTTTCGGGCCTCAGGTTCAAGACAGAACCAAGAACATAGTCATTTTAAATCATAAATTTAATTATGTCGGGTGTCGGGATTGGGTCGTGACTAGGTACCATACCTATGTTAAAAGACGTTCAGTATAACTCTAGAGTCCGAACCTGCAATGTTCAGGAGTTAGGTTCAAGATCAAGTCGTGAATAGGCACCTAGACATATGATAGTCAGGTATTAGTGCAAGGTCTGATCCCACAAAGTTATCAGGAATCGGGATTGGGATTGTGACCAGGAAGTGATAGTTCAACAAAATCAATGAATGGGATCATGCAGAGTTCTGATCCTGAATTTGAATCAAGGTGCAGGATTGGGTTGTCATCTGAAACCAGACCCATTCAAAATGGACAAGTGTTAGTATTTTCCTAAGTTCTGAACCCGATAAGACATTGGGTGTCAGGATCAAGACTCTGTCATGAATCAAGTCAAAAAATACATAATGGGAATGGGTCAAGTTTGAGTTTCAATCCCGACAACCTATAGGGAATCGGGTTTGGGGTATTGTCAGGTCCATGTACCAATCAATGTTTTGAAGGCTCGGTGTTGAAACAACTTCCAACCTCGATGGTAATGTGGGGGTCAGAAGTGGGACTTGGAAGAACACCTTAGTTGACAATTTTAACCAAACTCATGGTATCAGTCCAACCCCCCAATCCTGATAGTTATTCAAGGATCAAACAAGTGGAGGAACCGACACTAGACCATAGACAAGGCTAAGTGTTGGTTCAAATCTAGACCCCAATGGTAATGTAGGGATCAGGAATGGAAAGGGCGATGGATAACGAAGGCGATAATAAATATTATAGTATTAGAAAAGATTCCTTCCTGACTGGGCTATGTGTGGGATCAAGAATTTTCATTTTATATCGATCAACATTTCAAAATCAACAATTAAACCAGTCTGACCCAATCATAGAGAAATGCCCTAGACAACTAGGGCACAGTGAGATGGACAAATCCCGCGACCAAGAGACAAGATGACAACACAAGAGCACAAAAGAAACACCCAACAAACCCAACATGGGTTCAAGAGCGAAGGAAAACGCACCAAACGGTGCGAACGAAAACACAGAGTGGAAAAAGAAAGTCAAGCGAGGAAAAGAAAAAAACAACGAAAAGAAAATAAGAACAACACAGGAGAGAAAAAGCACCCAGAACAAAAGCAAAAACAAGAAAATGAGGAAAAAATGGAAACAAGAACACCTACCTTCGAATGCACCCAAGAATTTTGACAGCACGTTGACAAATTGTAGCAAAGTTCTCAAAACCCTTGCTCTCTGTCACTCTGGTTCTCATTGCAAAACTCCTCAAAGCAAAATGGATAGAAATCGAGGAGCAGCAAGGTTAAAACCCATTCACGCGTGCAAGCGATTATGGCATTAATGGTCGGTTGGTCGGGTCTCAGGATTCAAGCAGAATCATAAATACTAGGTGCAGGAACGAAGGTAAGTGGAAGATGGGGTCGGAGAACGAACCAAGACCAAACATTCACTAGGTGCAAAGTTCAGTCGACAACCCGCGACCTGAAACCCAATGAACAAACAAGACAACACAGGGATAGGAATCAGGTCTCGAGATGAACCTAGAACTTCAAAAATTTCAAAGCACAAATAGCCATCCGAAGTCCGATCTAGAAAGAAAAAAGGAAACGGGAACCAGGATCGGGACTCAAGAAGGAATGAGAACCTTCAAAAGATGCAAAGTTCAATCATAGTCTGAAGTCTGATCCCGACACGAACAAAGAAATGAAAATATTTTGAAGTCGGGATTAGGCCAAGAATAGGAACAAGAACTTTGAAAATTTCTTGGTTTTGGTTCCAGTCCAAAACCTGGCTCCGACACGAACAAAGCACACAAGGAAAAAGAGGGGTTAGAACTGGGACATGCATAGAAACTTATTCTTCGAAAAGCAACAAGTATGAGTTTCGATACACAGGTTCAAACCTGAATTAACAAAGAAAAGGCAATGCAAAAGATGGGGCCGGGATCGGGAGATGAACAAGAACTTGAACCTTTTGAAAAGTAATAAGTGCATGTTCCTTCCCAAAACCTGGACCTGAAAAGAAAAAGAAACAAGGAGTTAGGAGGAAAAAAGAACAACTCTTAAGACCCAAACAAGAACACCAAGGATAAACAAAAATGAAGGGGGACCCATTTTGACCAAAAAAAAAAATGGGGTGGTTATGCAAGGCATAACAATTAGCGACTCAGCTAGGAAAATCGTTTACCCATTTTCAAGACACTGAAGAATTTAGTCACCCAAAACCTCTGGTTCATGAACATTTTAACTTGAGTATGATCAGTCATGGAAAACAAGGTTGAGCTGGAATCTCAAACGTAAATCAACAATAACCACTTCGAATCTAAGTGTGTGTATGTATGGTGCATCTCTTTCCCTAAAGGTTCTTCCTACCTCTGAATAACTGTATTTAAGATTCAGGCTACGTGAGTTGAACCCTTCTAACTGTTATGCAATGGTATTGCTTCGCTGCTAGCTAGGCATCTATAGCCCTGACGGAGATACCTCTAGTTCTCTCAAAGCATTGCTCTATTGCCAGCCAATCATCCATAGCCTCGATAGAGATACTTGAATCACCCTTCTCATATTGAGTTTTTCCATCATTTAATGGTTCTCTTTTCTTTTCTTTTGTATAGGCTTCACTTGAAGAAATTATTTTTATCTTTTCTCAATACTCAAATATAACATCCTGAAATCTGGGTTGAGAACTACAATGGACCTCATGACAATGTCAGGACTCAAAATTTCCTGAATCTAGAATACAATCACCTTGAGACAAATAGGCCTTTATGTAAACAAATATTTCTATCTATTTTGTGACAAATTCAACTGTGGTTTATGAGATCACTTACAATATACCTGTTTGTTCTTAACCTTCCAGACTGTTATTAAAAAAGAACACAAGACACAGGTCTTGAGACAAAAAGTTTCAATAGATATACCTAAAAATACCTAAACCAATTTCTCTCTTAGTACCTTCAGTATACATTGAATAACTACCCCTTCATTCTGAAATGGAACAAAATGAAGGTCACCCAAAAACAAAAGAAAAAAAACACAAACAACAACAAAAAAAACAAAGCAACAACAACTAATTATATGTATACAACCAAACAGAGCATCAGACCCTCATGGGACGAAATAATGTTTGAGAAACTACCCATTGACAGGCAATGGAATAGGTTCTCCCATTAAAGTACTCAATCGAAAGGAATTCTCACTAAGGATTTCAACAATCTAGTATGGATCCAACCAAAGTCGGTCAAACTTTAGTGATCACCTTTCCTTTCCCTAGCTTTATCCCACAATAGCACAAGTTCTGATATTCTGAAAGCTTTGATTTTACCTCTTTTGTCAAACCAACGTTTGACAACAGCATGATGTTTGGAAAACTATTGGAGAGCAGCATCCCTTTGTTCTTCCAGATAGAGTAAACTAGTCAATTGAACCTTTGTTCTATCTTCATTCGAATAAAACTCCTGCATGAACTAAAGAATGAGTATCTGTAGATGATAGGGAAAATGAGGTCTTGGCCATAGACTAGTTTAAATGGTGAGTTTCCTAAGGTGGCTTTAATCTGAGTTCCATCTACCCATAAGGAAAACCTCAGCTGGGTGTGCCAATCCCTAGGGTTACTTTCTAATAGCTTCTTAATTACCTCCAATAAATTCTTGTTAGTAGACTCTACTACATTATTACCCTGTGGATAGTAATTAGAAAATTATTTCAACACAATTTTATGCTCATATTTCCACTAAATAAAATTTGTAGAAGAAAAGGCAAGGCCATTATCACATACCAAGGCGAGCGGTACTCCAAACTTGGTAACAATACATTCATTTAGGAACTTGATGACAACTTTAGTGGTACTATTCTTGCAAGGTTGAGCCTCGTTCTAGTGGGTACAATAATCCATTGCCATCAAAATAAACATGTGACCTGCAGACGAATTCAAATTAATCACCCCAACAAAGTCTAATGCCCATTGGGAAAATGGTCTTACCGTGTATACTGGTTGTAGGGGCATCACTGGATTGTGTTCCCTAGATGTGGAAGTTTGACATGTATGACATGTCCTAACATGTTGGTGGACATCTCAGAACACATGGGGCCAATAATAGTCGGATCTCAAAATTTGGTGTGCCATAGAATCAACAGAACCATGTCTAGTACCATGTCTGCCATGAAATTCAACAATAGCCTATTTTTCTTGCTACAGGTCAAGGCAACGTAGGTAGACACCTTCAAAATTTATTTTGTATAAAGCTCCCCCTTTGAGCATATAATGAGAACTCTTTAGTCTTAATGCTCTCCTTTGCATGGTATTCATTCCATCTAGGCATTTGTTATTTAGTAGCAAAAAGATTAAATCTGCATACCAAGGATCACCTGTAAATGATTGCACATTGTATTGTTGACAAGTAATCTTGGTATTAATGTCTGCCATGGCTTTAGACAAACCTTGTCCTCCGACTAGCTTCATTGGGTGGATTTCAAGGTCAAATTCTTGTAGAATTGCCATCCATTTTCCTCATCTTTCACCTAGTTCACTCTGCATAAGAAGAGACTTCACTATAGGGTCAAGAACTATGGCAATGATCTAGCTGTGAAGGATATAATGTCTAAATTTTTTAACTACTCGCACCAGCGCAAAGTCCTGTTTTTCCAAACAATGATATCTAATTTCAACATTCTTAAATGAAGAACTCATACAATCAAATGGCCTTTCATCCCCTTTTCCTTTTCATTGTGTCAAGACAACATCACACGAATGATCAGATGCAAAAGAATAAATATAAAAAGGCTTTAGATAATCGAGGCTAGTTAGCATCGCTACCTCTAAAATAGGCTATTTGATCTGTGAGAATGCAGACTTAGCCTCAGTGCTCCACTCAATCTTTGAATCCTTCTTCATCATTTCATTAAGGAGCTTGACGATCTCCGCAAATCCAGTTATGAATTTCCTCACAAAATTTATCTTTCCAAAGAAAGACCTCATCTCCTTTTGTTGTCTGGCATGGTCAGTTTCAGAATAGATTCCACTCTATCTGGGTCAATTGAAATCCCCCTTTCTGATATTATGTGGCCCAGTAATTTCCCTTTTGAAACTCTGAACACACACTTTTTTGGATTAAGGGACACACCATAGCTTATGCACTTTCCAAGGACCTTTGATAGATCTACAACGTGGTCTTCTCTATTCTTGGAAAAAATAGTTAAATCATCCATATATATGATAATACACTTACCTACCAAATCCTTGAATGACACATCCATCGCACGCTGAAAGGTGGCTCTAGCATTGATAAGCCCAAATGACATCCTCCAATAGGAAAATGTCCCCCACTTGGTAGTGAGGGTGGTCTTCATCCTATCCTCGTAGTTAACCATCACCTGATTGTACCCTGAATATCCATCCAGGAACGACATCATATTTGAGCCATTCACTATCTGCAACACCTCATCAAGGGAAGGAAGAGGGTAATTGTCCTTCTCTAAAGCTTTGTTAAGGTTTCTAAAGTCAACGCACAATCTAATTTCTCCACTCTTTTTACGAACAAGGACTAGATTAGTGACCCAGGTTGAATGCCTTCACTACTGAATTTGACACCATTTTTTTATGGACGTTCGTCGGTCGTTTGACAAATCTTTGTCGGAAAAGCGACGAAATGATGAAAACATTTTCATCTCTATTTTTTCGTCGAGAGGCCGACGACGAATTAAACGTCGAAATAACAGCACAAATTCGTCGATTGTTGGCATCATAAAATGACTCGGATGTTCATCATAATATTGACAAAAAAATTGTATATCCATCGGCGAATCACACCAGAAGTTCGTCACCATTTCAATGAAATGGGCAAGGAGTAGCATCAAAACAACACCAGAAGTTCGTTGCAATTTCGACGAAATGGGGAAGGAGTAGCATCGAAAAAACACTAGAAGTTTGTCGCCATTTCGATGAAATGGCCAAGGAGTAGCATCGAAACAACACCAGAAGTTCGTCACAATTTCGACGAAATGGGGAAGGAGTAGCGTCGAAACAACACTAGAAGTTCATCGCCATTTCAACGAAATGGGAAAGGAGTAGCGTCGAAACAACAACAAAAGTTTGTTGAAATTGCGATGAAATGGGCAAGGAGTTACGACGAAGCCTTCGTCGCAGCTATAGCAACTTCATCGAACCTTTTTGGTGATTCATCGGTGGTGTTCATCGAAATTGTGATGAAACAATGCAATTTTTCTTTTTAAAAATATTCGTTGAAATGTACCATCACGAAGACTGATGACTGATCATACATACAAACTACAAGATGTATAGAAAAAACATTACACTTGAGAACAACCAAGGGCTAACAAGGGAAGGAGTTAAGAAACGTCTGGATTGAAGAGAAAATGTGTGGGAAAATGTTGAGCAGTGTCAAGAGAACAGAGCTTGTAGAACATATTCTTGACCTAATCAAGCTCTTGAACAACTTAAACAAAATTAAAATACTAACACATACATGAGACATGTAATGAAATTCCAATATCTGCTATCTTTTTCATTAATGCAGAGGTAGGTAAAGGAGAAATAATTATAATTGTAACACTATTCATAGTCCAGTAAATTATGTTCATAATTTGTGTTCAATGGACCTCAGTTTTATCATTATACTGCCCATCTAATACCATATTTTAATCCAAGGTTCAACTATCTCAGATCTAAAGAAGCACCTTCAATTAACCATTTAAAGTACTATAAAATAAGGTAATACTTTTACTTGAGAAAGATTGGGTACACTTGTAGGATTAAAGTTCTCGCAATCATCAAGATTTATTAGCACACAGACACAACCTGCAACATATGAAGTAATGGATGACTACAAGTTAGTGAAATGGTCCTTAATCTGTGAGTGGTTTGCAAATTGATTGGTAGAAAATAAGGTTACAAATAGATCTACATAAAAAATTATGAGGACAATCTACTTGTAATCATCAAAATAGATGAAAAGTGCAAAGGAAAGAGCCGAGCTACATCTCTAGAGCCTAAAAAAACACATGCAAGAAACATAAAAAAAGAACAAACCATTTTTTGGATGAATACAAAATGGTGCCTTCAGCAAGTGATTCATATGCTTTCACACCTGACAGGACATTAAGAAGATTTTAGTCTTCCTCTGTGAAATTAACTACTTACAAATAAACCCAGAAACCAATATTATATACCTCCATGTCTAGCCGAGGGTAGGTATAAGAGAAAAAAAATTCTTCAATGCAATGCCAAAAATATCAATGTGTGTGTAGGTTTGTATTACTCAAAATATCATTTCACTGCCTAAGGAAAAATACCAAAGTGATGTTTTAAATTTCAATCTTCACATAGGCTCCCTTATTGCTACACATGCATATACAAGCATTATTCGAGCTCTAAACTATTCAAATATTAAGGATTTAATTAGCTATAAGATGGAAAGTTGTTGTTTAGACATAATCCATCATCTTTTACATATCTTTATTCACTCCTAGCGCTTCAGATAAATTTGTGTAAATGAGACAGAAATGTGAATCTTTTATGACAAAGAAAATTCTTAAAAGGAGGGGGAGAGAGCAAAGGGTAGGGGGCAAGATAATGCTTGAATGTATAGCAAAGTATAACATTTTGATCATTATAACAATGAAATGAATCTTAAGTTTGAAGCATTAATATCATTTACAACATTTATGATCAAGAATGAATGTAAGTAGAGAAACTTTTGCATACCTGTAGATGGTACAAAATTTCATGGTTAAGTGAAGCCTCCCATCAACAACAAGATCCAAATATCCATGTATCTATCTCAATCGAGCCTCTAAACCCTTCAGAGCTATCAATTTTTCCACTAACCTGTTATGCACAAAAGTCAAATTTTAGAGTTATGTCACCACTAAAAATAGAAGAAACGAAGCTTTGAAACCAAATCCACACACAACACAATGTGGTATTCATACAAAGCCATACAAACAAACTAAACTCAAACATTGAAATGGAAACAACTTCAAATTATGATGCAGAGCATGGATTCAGGGTATAAAGAATCATTTTTCTGCCACCATAGTGAAAAGTTAGCATTTTCTTTCATCTTTGCATATTGGTTTGATGCTTCAAACGATGCATTTCTTATATTGAAAAGTCCATTACCTTATTGAGCTTCTCTTTGTTTCAAGAATAGTTTAATATTCTCTACTTAACAGGGCCAACCACATGATGGTGGAAACTCATTTGACCCTCCCCCCCCCCTCACATCACTCTCAATTCCCCATACACAATCATATAACATTAATCATTCATTCATCCATTAATAACATATACCATTCATTCATTCATCCATTAATAACATATAGCATTCATTCATTCATCCATTAATAACATATAACATGCATTCATCCATTAATAACATATAACATTCATTCATTGACATATAACATTCATTAATTAACATATTCACATTCATTCATTAACATATAATATTCATTCTTTCAGTTTTTACATATTATCAAAAATATGGTTGTCATGATATGATTACAATCACTTTTTTTTTGTTTCTTTTTTAAAGCTACATAAAGCTGAAGTGGAGTATCATTTTCTAAATCAATCTTTCCCCCTTTAGTTTTTCTGCCCTCTGCTTGTGATCTTAATGTATGCCTAGTCATCTACTCATGACGTGGATGCCGCTGGAAGGGGGGGTCTACTGCAATAACAAAGAAATGATAAACTGATATGTTTTATTATTATTGTTACAAGTATTTCATTAATTAAA
>VDFB02075321.1:181369160-181448732 GCA_007258455.2 Sequoia sempervirens
AAGATATGGTCTTGAGGTTTGAAGGATAGACAAAGTCAAGTATAAAACATGTGTGTTCCAGTTTTTAGATCATAAAAGTTACCAGAGAATTTTCTTGAGTAAGAAGTGTGATGATTGTGTTGTTGCAGTCATGGAAGGTTTAGAGAAATGCTCCAAATTTCTTCATAGTTGCTACTATTGTCTTGCAGTTTGGAGGAAGTGTTTCTCATGTCTATATGTTGTCTCTAGATTCGAGTCTCAGTTGTTGAAGTGTACTGCAAGTCAAGTTGTCAAAGTTATATCTCAAGACTATGTTGCTTGGGTTTTCAATAGATACTGGTTCTGTGTTTTTTCCATTGCGCCAACATAATGATGTGTGAAGCTGTGAAAGAAGGGCATGCAAATATTCTTCAATATCATTTGATGCTTGTGATGTAATCTATGTAATGCTATCTTATCTCTCTACTACTACTTGTCTGGAGTTAATATTATGAGGGTTGAGTGTTTTCTAGGTCGAATTAATACTCTGAGTTGTTTGCGCCAAGTTTTTTATGGTGTGTGCTAGCATGGGAGTGCATGCATAATTAATTTAGGTCTTTCTTATATCTTGTCTTGGACCACATTGAATTTCCTTTTCCCAAATTTCTTTTTGAGTTGATTCAATATGGTTGTTGCATGTTTCATGTTCATACGGTTCATTTTTTTCTGACAAGGAGAGACTTTTTGAAGCTTGTGGAAGGTATAGATGTAAGATCAAGTGTGTGATCAAGGTGTACATGAGTTCAATGTGTGATCAATGCAACTTGTTGAAAGTAGTACGTTGAAGGTAGAGGAATGTGTGTAAGTTTGCAAAGAAGTGTTTGATGTATGCTAGAGGTCATGATCTAAAAGAAGAAGATGTATGTGATATGCAGAAGGTAGTGAGCCGATCAAGGTGTGTAAGTGAGTGCTAGAGGCAATGAGCCAAAGGTAGAATTGCATGTGTGAATTCTAGAGGAAGTGAGCCAACTGTAGAGGTGAATAAGTGTTGAAGATAGTGAGCTAGAGGCAACAAAAGTGTTGTAGTTTTGATTGATCATCTGGTTCATCAAAGTGTTGTATTCGGAGGTTACAACCTCATTCTGTAAGTGTTGAGCGAGGAGTTTTAAACTTTCTCAGGTTAAATACCTTAAAACTGTTGTAACTATTTTTTCATTTTGTGAGGCTAGATTTGGATAGTAGCTCCAAGCAACTTTCTCACCGTGCTTTTTCCCTTGTTGGGATTTCCACGTAAATTTGGTTTGTGGTTTTGTGCTCTTGCTTGGAATGTTTTATCTAATTAAGGAAATTATAATTTTTTGACTGATAAGATGAATTGAATTAATTTGTGGGATATACTGATTCACTCCCCTCTCAGTATGTATATGTGTTCTAACAATTGGTATCAAAGATGAGTTCCTTGGTGTAGCTTAATGCCTTAATGTAGATCTTGGTTTAGAGCACATGGCTCAAAAGGGTTCCTCTTCTAAGGAACCATAGTTTTATGGAAATAAATATTCCTTTTGGAGTGTGAGGATGGATTCCTATCTCTCATCTCTAGGTTACGATGTTTGGAGAGCTGCCAAAGATGATTATATTGAACTTGCTCATCCTATCACTAATCCAAATGCAAAAGGGCTCATGAGAACAATGCTAAAGAAAAGAATGTTATTCTAAGTGGGTTATAAAATTCTAATTTTTTCAAGGTAGTACAATGCAATACCACAAAGGAGATCTGGGATAAGCTCAAGAATCTCTATGAAGGAAATGACAGTGTGAAGCAAGCAAAGTTGCAATCTTACCATACATTGTTTGAGAATTTAAAAATGAAAGGAGAGAACATAGCCGGCTATCTACATTGGGTAGATGAAGCTATGAATGGAATCTTAGGTCTTGGAGAAGACATAATTGACTCTGTGGTGGTGAAGAAAGTTCTGAGAAATCTCCCTCAGTAGTTTGACTAAAAAAAATCGCAAGTGAAGAATCCAAGGATCTAAAAAACTTACCATGGAAGAGTTGTTTGGATCCATCACAACCTGTGAAATGAGGAATGAAGTTCAAAGTACGCACAAAAGAGAAGTTGCATTCAAAATTGTGAAGAAAGAATAAGCTTCCGGAACACCTAGTGATTCTAAGGAAGAAGAAGCAAAATTTGTGAGAAAGCTGAAGAAAGGAGCGGGAAAATACAAAGGTAAATTACCATTCAAATGTTTTAATTGTGGTAGAATTGGTCACTATGATTCTAAATGTCCTTTTAAGGAAAATGAAAGTAGCAACAAGGATTTCAAGAGAAATAATTTCAAGAACCTTCTCTCTAGAGAAGAATACTCTTCCTTAAATGAAGGAGACCACTATACACCAGGTGATGATGGAGATGAATCCCTATTTGTGGCCACTAAGATCTTTGGAAGATTAAGAAAATATGTGGCTGAAGAAGAAGGTGAAGTTGACTTTGAAGGTGAACTTGTTTCTGCTCTTGAGGATCTAGAATGCGCAAGGAAAGAGAACAAAAGGAAAAAGGCCCTAATTGAAGCCAAAATAAGTGAATGAAAATATTGAGGAGATCTTGTTACTCAAAAGTAAGCTAGAGAAAGCTATGTCCATAAGCTAGGAAGCTAATATCAAACCTAAATAAAGATCTCATCATGCCAAAAAACCCTTTGCAAATAGGTTCAATCATGCATTGTTTGGTTGTTGTTTCATTTGTGATAAGTATAGACATAAAGCTGTAAAGTGCAAATCTGAAATGAATGGAAGAAATTTTGTAAGTAGAAATTATCTGATTCTCTAGTGGATGTCAATGTGGCATGTTAGCTTTGCAAGAATGTTGGGCATATAGCTAAATTTTGCAAAGGTGATTTTGAAAAATCATAAATTCAAAAGGAAAATGATCTTGAGCAAGTCAAGAAAATAGGCAATGAAAATTCAATGGTTTTCCAAACAATATTTCATGCTCAGGGACAAACAAATCTTTGGGTAATAGATAGTGGGTGCTCATGTCACATGATTGGTGACAAAAGAAAGTTCATCAAGTTGACTAAGTGGAATGACATATCAGTAAAGTTTGGAGATAATTCATCGTCAAAGATCCATAGAAAGGGCACCATAAGCATGGATGGAAAATCTAAAACTGAAGATGTTCTCTATGTTGAAGGTCTCAAGCACAATCTTCTTAGTGCAAGTCAGATGTGCATAAAATGATACAATCTCTTATTTAATGAGCAAGGATGTTAAATCAGAAAAATAAAGTCTAGAAAATTGGTGGCAGAAGGTTCAAGGACTAAAGGAAATTTATACAATATCAAGGGTGTGAATGGAAGAAGTTCTCTTCTAGGATAAAAAATGAATGCTAGTTGTGGCACAAGAGAATAGGACACACCAACTTTGACAACCTTGTGAAGATCATTTCTATGCAAGCAATAAGAGACATGGCAAGGATCGTCAAGCCTGCAATTACCATGTGCAAAGAATGTTAGATTGGGAAGTAGACAAGGATAAGGTTCGAGACGAAAGAGTATTCCTCCATAAGACCTTTGGAACTAATTCATACCAATTTTTGCATATCAACTAGGACTAAGAGTCTTCAAGGTGAAAGATAGATCATGTTACCTATTTATGATTTCTCTAGAATGACATGGGTTACATTCTTAAAAGAAAAATCAGAAGCTTTTAGTAGATTTAAGATCTTCGAGTCAATGGTTGAGAATGAAATGAATGCTATGATCAAGTGTCTAAGATTAGATAGAGGTGGTGAGTTCACATCAAGTGAGTTTGAATAATTTTGTGAAGAGCATGGGAGAAAGAGACATTATTTTGCCACTAAAAATCCTCAACAAAATGGAGCAGTGGAAAGAAAGAATAGAATTGTTCAAGAGATGGAAAGAACACTTCTAAATGAAGCCAAATTTCCTTATGTGTATTGGAAGGAAGAGGTCCATATTGTTGTCTATATAATGAATAGAGGTCAGTAAAGGTGGATAGCACCAAAATTCCTATGAGCTTTGGTATGGGAGATCAACTACTATCAAATATTTCAGAATTTTTGGAAGTAGATGTATTTTCAAAAGAGATGAAGAAGGTTTGGGAAAGTTTGATTTATGATTAGATGAAGAAATATTTCTTGGGTATTCAACTAGAAGCAAAGCCTACAAATTCTACAATAAAATATTGAGGAAGGTTGTTGAAAGTGAAAATTTCAGAGTGAATGAAGAATCACATCAAAGAACACATGAGTAAGAAGAGAGATGGTCTGATGAATCTACCTACTTAGAGGAAGAGGAAGAAGAGATTTCCGAAAAAGAGGAAGCTCAAGAGAAATTCCCCAAGACTCTTTCCAAGTATGTTTAAAGGAATTACTTAGAAGATCAAATCATTGGAGATAGAATGGAGTGTAGACAAGAAGAAGATTTACAAAAAACAATTGAATGGGTGAACTCTCTGTTGTCAAGAATAGAACCAAAGAATTTTGCTAATGCTAAAAAAGATGAAGGATGGATACAAGAAATGGAAGAAGAGCTAAATTAGATTGAGAAGAATTAGACTTTGGAATTGGTTCCAAGGATTGCAAAAAATAATGTAATAGGAACAAAATGGGTATTCAAAAACAAACTAAATGAAGATGGAGAGGTTGTAAGAAATAAATCAAGACTGGTATGTAAAGGATATTCACAAGTGGAAGGAATTGACTTTGAGGAAACATTTTCTTTGATGGAAAGAATGGAGGTTGTCATAATGTTTCTTGAATTTGTTGTTCACAAGAACTTAAAAGTCTATCAGATGGATGTGAAATCTACCTTCCTGAATGGTGAATTAGAAGAAGTATACATAGAACAACCTGATGGATTTCAACTATCAGCAGATCTCAAAATGGTATGTAGACTTAAGAAGGCACTATATGGTCTCAAACAAGCCCCCAGGGCTTGTTATGCAAGGTTGGATAAGTACCTTTTTCAACAAGGCTTCAAGAAAGGTACTGCAGACAGTAATTTTGTACATCAAAGTAGAAGATGAAAAGATTCTAATTGTTGTAGTGTATATTGATGATATAATTTTTGGAGGTAATGATGAAATGTGTAAGAATTTTGCTAAAGATATGCATAAAGAATTTGAAATGTCTATGTTAGGTGATTTTTCATTCTTTCTTGGACATAAATTGTACAGTCATAGAATGGTATCTTTATCTCTCAAGAAAAGTATGCTAAGGAAAAGCTGAAGAAGTTTAGTATTGAAGACTGTAAACTAGTAAGTACTCCAATGGTAACTAGTTGTCGTTTGTGTAAGGATGATGTGTCACCTAAGGTTGATCACACTTTGTATAGCTCTATGATTGGGGACCTACTATACTTAACTACTTCAAGGCCTTATATTATGCAAGCAGTTTGCTTGGTTTCAAGGTTCCAAGCTAATCCAAAAGAAACTCATGTAAAATTTGTGAAAAGGATTGTTATATATTTCAAGATCACTCCAGACTATGGACTTGTTGGATGTTGTGATTGTGTTGCTGATATGTGGTTGTCATTGATGTCAACACTATTAGCATTTGATGTATTAAAGGTTGTATATGTCGAGGATATTGAGAAAATTGTAAAAGAAAGTGTTACAAGTTCCCAGTGGAACTATGAAGGTAATGAAGGTGTCTTGTCATATACATTGAAGATCAACTATTGTGGACTAATGGGTTTATTTCTGAGTGTATCTACTCCATCCTCCAGAAATTTTAGAGTTCCACATGAACATTTGTTCGAATTACGAAGATTTGTGTTCTGACAATGTTTTTGTAGTTTCTGTAAGTGTTCTTGATTAAAGTTGGCATAATTCTGGTAATTCTAGTTGTTGCAGATGTTTCTCTGTTGTTTCTTGGTGCTTGTGGATGTTTCTAGATCGTGCTCTATCCTTGTTGCACGTCCGCGTTGATCGGTGTGTTTGTGGTTGAAGATTTTTCTCGGTTTGTTCAGTTTTTGTGTTCTTGGCCGACATGATGGTTGTGGCATGTTGTAGATCCTTGAATATTTAATTTTGAATGTTTGGCATGCTCGAGGATATTCTTTTGGGTCATACCTTGGTATTGGGCGACGGTGTTTGATCCACATTGAATATTTATTTGTAAATTTGGGCCGACATTGAAAATATATTTTATATTTTTGGCCAACTAAGTTGTTGATTTAATTTCATGTTGCGAATATATAAGAGCGATTGTTTGAGAAAATTTAGTGTGTGCATAAGAGTGAATGTATGCCAAAGAAAGTGCATATGTGCAAATAGTGTCCAAATCATTTGATTGCGGAGTAGAGTGAGAAGAAGTTTGAGAAAATTGTGAAGAAGGTTTTATGTGCTTAACTGGAACTGTAATCAGGCTTGTGAAGAAGCTATTTCCTCAGTTCATATTCTATGGATCTAATCCATATTATTGTGTATTCTTGGGCAGCGAACCCTCTTGTATTTGAGTAGTGAGCTCTAGGTAGTGTGCCTAAATGCATGTGCATTCCCATTATTTCTTATTATACTTTTAACAGGGTATAATATTGTGGACTAACATCCACCATGGTTTTTCCCCTAAGAGGGTTTCCACGTAAAAATCTTGGTGTTCTCTATGTTTCTGATGTGTTGATTGTTTATGGTTTATTGTTCATTCATCAGATCTACGATTAAGTTAAGTATAGTTTGAAAAAGTCAAAATATTTTGTGACAACTGATTCACCCCCCCTCTCAGTTGTCTATCCTTGTTTTGCCAACAATTGGTATTAGACCAGGTTCCTTTGAAGAAGTTTAAAAGCTTGAGGTGATCTGAGATGGCATCATACAAGAAGGATGGTCCTAGATTTGATGGAACAAACTACTCATTATGGAAAGCTAGGATGGAGTGTCATTTGAAGTGTATTGGTGAACCCTTCTGGAAGATTACAAAGAACAAATATATTATTCCTCAGAATGGTCCTTCCACTGTTGATGAGATTAAGGAGGCTGAGAATAATGTCAGGGCTATGGAAGCTTTGATGAGTGCTCTAACAGATTCATAAATGACAAATGTGTAAAGTTTGAAGACAACTCATGAGATGTGGATGAAGCTGGAAACTTTGTATGAAGGAGATGTACATGTGAAGATGGCTAAGCTACAAAGTTTGAAAGGCAAGTATGAAAATCTGAAGATGGGTGAAGATGAAAATATTTCTTCTTTTATGTAGAGAGTAAATGAACTAGTGATGGGTATTAGATGTGCTAGTGGTATCCTAGATGAGGAATAAATTGTGGCTAAAGTGCTCAGATCATTTCCTCCCTCCTACAAAGCAAAGGCTCATGCTATTGAAGAAACCAGATCATTGATGAATGTGACAAGGGATACACTGATTGCTAAACTTGTTGCCTTTGAGTTGAGCGAATTTGGTGATTTTTTTCCTAAGACTAAAACTACATTCAAGGCTACCATATCCGGAAGAAACAAGCAAATATATGATCCAAGAGAGAGTTCCAGAAAGACATTCAAGTATGAGGAATAAATGAAACAACTTGAAGATGAAGAAAGAGAGGTAGAATATTTGGAAGCACTGATTGTAAAGAAAGAAGGTAGAGGACAAGGTAAGTATAAAGGAAAGCTGCCTATCAAATGTTTTTCTTGCAGTAAAATAGATCATTTTGCATCAAGGTGTCCTGAAAGAGTTCCTAGATCTAAGCCTTACAAATCTAGATTCCAAAAGAAATGCTACTTTGTTGAAGGAGTGACTGATGATGAGTCTAACAAAGATGATGGTAATGAAGATGATTGGGTTTTCATTGCTATCAAGGAAAATAGTCCTATGGCTACTAAATCTGATAAAGTTGAGAAAGCTCTTGTAGCCCGAATTGAAGAAAAGGATGAGTGGGTCATTGACAACGGATTCTCACATCATATGACTGGTGAAAAAAGAAAATTTGTAAGTCTAGAGAAGTATGAAGGTGGGGTCATAAGATTTGGAGATAACAATGCTTATGTGATTTATGGAAGAGGATCTATTTTTCTTGGTGGTAAGCATAACACTGATGATGTTCTTTATGTTGAAGGCTTGAAGCACAACCTGTTAAGTGTTGGACAGATGGTGGACAAGGGTTATGATCTCCAGTTCAAAGATGGAAGATGCAAAATATATGGAAGCTCTAGAAATGTAATTGCTTTAGGTAAGCAGACAAAAGGTAATATTTTTCACCTGAATGCTGCCAGTGAAAATTGTTTAACTGCTCAAGTAGATGAAAGCTAGTTATGGCATAGAAGGTTGTGTCATGTGAATTTTGATAACATTGTTAAAATAAGTTCCACTCAAGCAGTAATAGATCTATCTAAGCTAGTGAAGCCTGCTAGCACAATTTTCAAGGAGTGTCAGATGGGAAAATAGACTAGAGTTTCTTTTCAGAGAAAACAACATCATTCAAATGGATTACTGGAGTTTGTGCATACTGATCTATGTGGTCCTTCCAGAGTTAGAAGTCTCCATGGTGAAAGGTAATTTATGTTGCTTATTGATGATTATTCTAGAATGATATGGTTTGCTTTCTTAAGAGAAAATGTGAAGCATTAGAGAAGTTCAAAAGTTTTAAAGCTATGGTAGAGAATGAGAAAGGTCTGAAAATCAAATGCTTAAGGTCAGACAGAGGTGGTGAGTTCACCTCCAGGGAGTTTAATTCTTTCTATGAAGAGCATGGAATCAAAAGATAGTCGTATGCTCCTCGAACCCCTCAACAAAATGGAGTTGTAGAGAGGAAGAACATAACAATTATGGATGTTGCTAGAACAATGATGATTGAAGGAAATGTGCCTCACATCTACTGGAGTGAAGCTATAAGCACTGTTGTGTACACATTGAACCAGGTAAATGTAAATGGTAATTCTAGTAAGACTCCTTTTGAACTATGGTTTGGTTATAAGCCTATTGTTAAATACTTCAAGATCTTTGGAAGCAAGTGTTACATCAAGAGAGATGACGATATAGGAAAGTTTGATGAAAGAAGTGATGAAGGAATATTTCTAGGCTACTCTACTAAAAGAAAGGCCTACCAGTGCTATAACAGAAGACTGAGAAAAATTCTTGAGAGTGCAAATGTCAGAGTTGATGAGGATTATGCTAAATCATCCAGATATTGTGGATATGATTCATATGAAGACAATACAAACAAAGGGAAGAATGTTCAGACACAAAATCAACTTCAAATTGTGCCATATGTTCCAGTAAGACAACTTCAATTTGTTCTGGTAAATCAAGGTAGTCAAGAAGCAGAGACAAGTGCAAGTGCAAAAGAAAGAACAAAAGAATCAGAAGTTCAAGAGAATCCTAAAACTCTAAGGTATGTAAAGCTAAATCATTCTAAAAATCAAATTATAGGAGACAAGAATAAAGGTGTGCAAACTAGAAGAAAGATTGCAGAAGAGTATTGCCTGATATACAAGATTGAACCTAAAGATGTCAATGAAGCTTGCAATGATGAACACTGGATGGAAGCTATGAAGGAAGAATTAATGCAGATTGAAAAGAACAATACATGGGTACTTTTTCCTAGACCTAAAGATAAAAATGTGATTGGTACTAAATGGGTCTTTCAGAATAAACTGAATGAACAAGGTGAAGTGGTTAGGAATAAAGAAAGACTGGTATGTAAAGGGTATTCACAAATGGAAGGTATTGATTTTGAAGAAACTTTTTCCCCTGTTGCCAGAATTGAAGCATTAAGGTTATTTCTTGCTTATGCTGCATATAAGAACTACAAAGTCTATCAAATGGATATGAAGTCAACTTTTTTGAATGGTGAATTAGAAGAAGTATATATTGAATAACCAGATGGATTTCAACTGACTGAGAAGGAAGACATGGTTTTCCAATTGAAGAAAGCTCTATATGGACTCAAGAAAGCCTCCAAAGCCTGGTATGCTAGACTGGAAAAATACTTATTAAAGCTTGGATTCAATAAAGGTACTACTGAAAACAACTTGTACTTCAAATTGGATCATGATAAAGAATTAATTATTGAGGTCTTTGTTGATGATATTATTTTTGGAGGAGATGATAATCTATGTATGAAGTTTGCTGATGAAATGAAGAATGAATTTGAGATGAGTATGATTGGAGAGATGAAGTGTTTTATGGGATTGCAAGTTATTCAGCTAGACAAAGGGATCTTCATATCTCAGTCCAAATATGTGAGAGAACTGTTGAAGAAGTTTGGCATGGATGACTCAAAACCTGTTGGTACTCCCATGGTAACTAGATGTAAGTTGACACAAAATGATGATTCTCCTAAGGAAAATCAAACAAGATGCAGGTCAATGATTGGTGGATTGCTCTATTTAACTCAAACTAGACCAGACATTATGAATGTTGTATGTATGGTTGCTAGATTTCAGGCTGATCCAAAAGAGTCTCATGTGACTGCTATACAGAGAATTTTTAGGTATCTGAAAGGAATAGTTGACTTTGGGCTTTGATATCCTAAGGATGATGATCTTACTTTGAATGCATATACTGATGCAGATTAGGCAAGAGATGTAGATGACATGAAGAGTACTAGTTGTGGTGCCTTCTTCCTAGGGAAGAAACTGGTGTCTTGGTTGAGCAAAAAGCAAAATTCCATTTCCCTATCTACTGTTGAGGCAGAGTATATTGTTGTTGCAAACAACTGTACTCAAGTGATGTGGATGAAAAAAATGCTGAAAGATATCAAAATAGTATATGATGAACCTATTGCCATATATTGTGACAACTCAAGTGCAATAAACATATCAAAGAATATGGTGCTACACTCTAAGACCAAGCATATATCAATCAAGTTTCAATTTTTGAGGGAAAAAGTAAGTGAGAAAGAAGTCAGACCAGAGTATGTACATACCAAAGAGCAGATTGCAGACATTTTCAACAATTTGTTGCCAAAGGATACTTTTGTGTATCTCAGAGGGATGCTAGGGGTGATTACCCCTCCTGATATAAACTAAAGATGCATTTTCTTGCATCAATCCGTGTGCTTCATAAATATTTCCTGATCTGGTTGATGTTTTCGTGGCTGCTACTTAGGGGAAGTATTTAGATGTGCAAATATGTGGTTCAAAGCTTGTATGTGGGAAGATAATGCTTATCTTTTCCATTGATGCTAAACAGGGAGAAGAGTCACATGAAAAAATATTGCTTATTTGGAATGAAGAGACATGTGGGGAGAAGATCTTGTAGAAGAGGTTAAGGAAGAAGAGTCAAAATCTAAGGAAGAGTACTTGTGTTGATTGAGAGTTGGGTTGATGGTGTTTTTCACATCATGTGTTGCCATCAATGCCAAAGGGGGAGATTGTTGGATGTTGTGATTGTGTTGCTGATATTTGGTTTTCATTGATGTCAACACTATTAGAATTTGATGTATTAAAGGTTGTATATGTCGAGGATATTGAGAAATTTGTAAAAGAAAGTGTTATAGGTTCCCAGTCGAACTGTGAAGGTCATGAAGGTGTCTTTTCCTGTACGTTGAAGATCAACTGTTGTAGAATGATGGGTTTATTTTTGAGTGTATCTAGTCCATCCTCCAAAAATTTCAAAGGTCCGTGTGAAGATTTGTTCAAGTTATGAAGATTTGTGTTCTAACAGTGTTTTTGTGGTCTTTGTCAGTGTTCTTGATTAAAGTTAGTATAATTCTGATAATTCTAGTTGTTGTGGATGTTTCTTTGTTGTTTCTTGGTGCTCACAGATGTTTCTAAATCATGCTCTATCCTTGTTGCACATCCGCATTGATCAGTGTGCTCGTGGTTGAAGATTTTTCTCGGTATGTTCAGTTTTTGTGTTCTTGACCGACATGATGGTTGTGGCGTATTGCAGATCCTTGAAGATTTAATTTTGAATGTTTGGCATGCTTGAGGATATGGTTTTGTGTCACACCTTGGTATTGGCCAATGGTGTTTGTCCACATTGAAAATTTATTTGTAAATTTGGGCCGACATTGAAAATATGTTTTATATTTTTGGCCGACTAAGTTGTTGATGTAATTTCATGTTGCGGATATATAAGAGCGATTGTTTGAGCGAATTTAGTGTGTGCATAAGAGAAAATGTATTCTAGAGAAAGTGCAGATGTGCGAATAGTGTCCAAATCATTTGATTGCAAAGCAGAGTGAGAAGAAGTTTAAGCAAAGTGTGAAGAAGGTTTTATGTGCTTAATTGGAAATGTAATTAGGCTTGTGAAGAAGTAATTTTTCCTCAGTTCATATTCGATTGTTTGAGCGAATTTAGTGTGTGCATAAGAGAAAATGTATTCTAGAGAAAGTGCAGATGTGCGAATAGTGTCCAAATCATTTGATTGCAAAGCAGAGTGAGAAGAAGTTTAAGCAAAGTGTGAAGAAGGTTTTATGTGCTTAATTGGAAATGTAATTAGGCTTGTGAAGAAGCTATTTCCTCAGTTCATATTCTGTGGATCTAATCCATATATTTGTATATTCTTGGGTAGTGATCCCTCTTGTATTTGAGTAGTGAGCTCTAGGAATTATGACTAAATGCATGTGCATTCCCATTATTTCTCATTATACTTTTAACAAGGTATAATATTGTGGACTAACATCCACCGTGGTTTTTCCCCTAATAGGGTTTCCACGTAAAAATCTTGGTGTTCTCGGTGTTTTTGATGTGTTGATTTTTTATGGTTTATTGTTCATTCATCAAATATGAGATTAAGTATAGTTTGAAAAAGTTAAAATATTATGTGACAACTTATTCACTCCCCCCGTCTCAGTTGTTTGTCCTTGTTTTTCCAACAGGACTGTGGTATCAAAAGGATAATGAATTTTCTCTGATTGCATACATTAATGTTGATTGGGTTGGTAGTGTTGATGACATAAGGAGTACCATTGGTGGGGCTTTATTTTTGGGAGACATATTAGTCTCTTGGTTTAGTAAGAAGCAAGACTCAGTGTCCTTATCAATAGCAAAAGTAGAGTATATTGTTGCAACATCTTGTTGCACCCAAGTGATGTGGATGAATCAAACTTTGAATGACATCAAGGTGATGTATGATGAGCCCATTCTAATTTTGTATGATAATACAAGCACCATCAAAATTTCAAAGAATCTAGTGATGCATGCAAGAACCAATCACATATCTATTAGATATCACTTCTTAAGAGAGAGAGAGTTGTAGATCAAGAAGTAAGACTGGAGTGTGTGCCCACAAAGGAACAAATTACAGACATATTTACAAAGGAAATTTTAAAGGATACCTTTGAGTATCTCAGAAAAAAGATAGGGGTTGTTGCACCTCCTTATAACTAGATGCATATTTAGTAAATCTATCCAAGGGGAGAATTTCAAGACATATTTTTATCCCTGGATTGATGAGGGCTACCTCTCAAGGAGAGCAGGCATAATTATGTTGAGGTTTATGTAGATAGGGGGAGCTTGTATGTTGTGGAAAGTTCAGTTGAAGACCATTAGCCCTTTTCCCTTGATGTAAAAGGGGGAGAGGTAGAGAAAGGGAGAGATATTGCATATCCTATTGGTGTTGCTCATGTTTGTGTTGTCATCAATGCCAAAGGGGAGATTGTTACAAGTATGTTGCAAGTATTGTGATTGATGTCAATAGTATGGAGTTTCCTAATGATGTTGTCTCTGTTGTCAGCAAAGTGGTAGTGTGTGATGGTTTCATATGATCCAATCAAGATGTTAAGTATAATGTATGTGGTTGGATGTCTTGACTTGCTACAATTGCTTCGTGTTTCTCATGAATAAGTGTATAATTCTATGAATGTTCTATTCACTATCTTTTGATGTAATTTATATAAAATAATCTCTCATAGTCAGGGGCTCAGGAAGGTGCTCTGAAAAGCTCCAGAGAATTCTTTGCATTCCTCTGTATTTTAAGATATGGTCCTATGGGTTGAAGGATAGATAGAGTCAAGTATGAAGCATGTGTGTTCCAGTTTTTAGATCATAGAAGTTATCATAGAAGTTTCTTAACCAGTGTGATGACTATGTTGTTGTAGTCATGGAAGGTTCATTTCTCCATAGTTATTGTTGTAGTCTTGCGGTTTGGAGGATGTGTTTCTCATGTCTACCTATTGTCTCTCTTCGAGTCTCAATTTTTGAAGTGTACCACAATTCAAGTTGTCAAAGTTATATATCAATACTATGTTGTCTAGGTTTTCAATAGATACTGGTTCTATGTCTATTTGCTTACACTAGCATAATAATGAGTGAAGCTGTGAAAGAAGGGCATGGAAATATTATTTAATATCATTGATGCTTGTGATGTAATTCACATAATGCTATCTTATATCTTGGGTATTGATTGTGGTCTGGAGTTAATATTATGAGGGTTGAGTGTTTGTTGGGCTGAATTAATACTTTGAGTTTTTTGCGCCAAGTTTTGGTGGCATGCACTAGCATGGAAGTGCATGAAAAAATAATTTAGGTCCTGCTTATCTTCAGGCTTGGACTGCATTGAATTTCCCCATTTCCGCAGATGTTTTGGAGATAACTCAATATGGTCATTGCATGTTTCATGTTCATAAGTTTCAATTTTGGCCAACAAGGAGAGATTTTTTGAAGCTTGCAAAAGGTATAAATGTAAGTTCAAGCGTGTCATCAAGGTGTACAAGAGTTCAATGTGTGATCAATGTAATTTGTTGAAAGCGGTGTGTTGAAGGAAGATGAATGTGTGTGAGTTTATAGATAAGTGTTTGATGTATGCTAGATGTAGTGAGTCGAAAGCAGAAGAGTGTATGTGATATGCAGAAGGCAGTGAGCCAACCAAGATGTGCAAGTGAGTGCTAGAGGTAGTGATCCAAAGGTAGAAGTGCAAGTGTAAATGTTAGAGGTAGCGAGCCAAATGCAAAGGTGTTTAAGTGTTGAAGGAAGTGAATCAGAGGAAGCGGAAGTGTTGCAGTTCTGATTGATCATTTGGTTCATCAAAATGTTGTATTTTGAGGTTGCAGCCTCATTCTGTAAATGTTGAGCAAGGAGTTGTAAACTTCCTTAGGTTAAAGACCTTAAAAATGTTGTATCTATTGTTTCATTTTTTGAGACTAGATTTGGATAGTAGATCTAAACAACTTTCTCACCATGGTTTTTCCCTTGTTGGGTTTTCCACGTAAATTTGGTGTTGTGGTTTTGTGCTCTTTCTTGGAATGTTTTATCTGATTAAGGTAGTTATAAGTTTTTGACTAATAAGCTGAATTGAATTAATTTATGGGATATAATGAGTCGCCCCCCTCTTAGTATATCAATAGAAATAAGTTGAGAAGACAATATTTTAGGATTAAATGCTCAAACAAGTGAGCAATTATTATTATTTTTATTTAAAAATTAAATAAACTTGAAAAATTAGGGGAAATGTCAAAATTTGTTTCATTTCCCCTCATACCTTATTTCTTAACATTTTTACCTTCTATTTGGATTTTATTTTCTTTAAATTATTTTTTATCATTTTTCTTATTATTTTTTTCCATGTTAAAACAACAATATGAACTTCAAGTTCAACAAAAATGAGCAGTAGAAAAGATCCTACATGGAAGTATAGGATACTGGGAACTATGAATGGCCAAGGCACTTGTGTTGAATGCAAGAAAAATATGATAGGTGGAATTAACAAATTAAAATATCACCTTCCTAAAATACCTAGGAAAAATGTGAAGGCATGCACTAAAGTGTTCAAAGAAGTTTCTAGAGAGATGAAAGCCTTGCTTGTTGAGTATGAAATGAAAAAAGTGGAAAATAAAAAGAAAAAGGAAGCATTAGCAACAATCTTGGGCATGGTGTTGGTTGATGGTGTTGTCTTTGGCTTTTTGTGGCTAGATTTTGTTGAGTTGTGGCTAGGGTATGTTGTGTTCTTGGTTGGCTTCTCTCCTGATTCGGGTGTCTCCTCTATGGTGTTGGCCATTGCTTTGCCTTGGTCTATGGTGATTTGGCTGAGCCCTTGTTGTGTTCATCTGCCTCTCTTTTTTGCTCTCCAGATCTTGGTTGGGGACCATGGGTTTGAGGGGTTTCTCGAATGATTGGGGTTCTCCTTCTCTATACCTTTACTCGGGCATTGGTTCTTCGACTCCCTTGCTTTGGAGATTCCTTTGGCCTTCTTGGTTTCTGCTACTCTATTGAAGGAGGCATAAGTTTCTACTCTTGAAGGAGTTGTGTTTGTAATCCATTTGAAAATGTTGATTTGTGTTGTCTTGTTGGCTTCTGACTTGTTGGGGTTGAGTTCATAGTTGATATTGGCCTTGTTGCTTTTGCTGCACACTGTAGCTAGGTGTTTTATTTCCACTAGAGTGTGGGTTGTTCTCCTAGCTCTGCAGTTTGTGTCTCATATGGAGGTGTTGACCTATCCTATGGAGGTGGATAGTGGTTCTGTAGGCTTGGTGGTTTGTTCTTGCTTCTTCAGTTGGTCTTCTCCCTTGGTGCTCCTATCGAGGTGGAGGCCACTCCTATTGAGGTGGAGTTTGGGTGGGGGTGTAAGTCTTTGTTGTAGTGGACATATTTCTCTTGGTTACTTCTCCTATAGAGGTGGAGGGGTTTGTTGGAAGATGGGGTTGTTGGGCTACAATAGCACTACCTTATTTAATATCTCTAAAACTAGATCCATAAGAAAATTTTTTACTATTGTTTGGTTGTTGTACACTTTGGGGCGGAAGTTGTTTAAGGTTGTTATGTTCACAACTCGATGGATGGATTTGTTGTTGTTTTATGGGGGCCTTGAAGCTCATGATGTCTTGGCCACCCTTGGGGTGGATGTTGTTATGGGTTGTTGCTTTTACAGCCTGATGGGTGGCATGCACACCTTTTATGTTAGTTGTGCTCTTCACCCTGGGTTCTCTCATGGTGTCTTGTTGGGCTTAATTGTCTTCTGGTGGTTTAAGTTTTAAGATCTACTAAATCCTGTTGTTAAGGGTTTGAAGTATGGTTTGTCCTACCCACCCTTAGGGGGGTTGATGTTTCAAGCTATTATTTTGGCAACAAGGATGGTGGCCTATTATGCTGGTTGTGAAGCCTGATTTAAAGAATATTTGTGGTTCGGGTCCATGTTGGCCTTTTTTTTTTGGCTGTGAGGCTTGTTTTGTTGGTTGTGTGGGTCTTGGTCCCACTTATTTCTGCCTGTAAAGGCTTGAAGACTATCTAGTTCTCTCACCCTTGGGGGTGACTGTTGGTTTTTGGCATTGTTTCTTGTCCTACTTTTGTTGTTTTGCTTGCTTCGTTTGTAGTTTCTTGCTGTTGTCTTGTCATGTTGTTGTTCCATTTCTTGTTGTACTAATTTCTAAATCTTTCGTGATGTAAAAGGATTAGAGCCCTCTCAAAATCCTTGCTTACCTAATAAAAAACAATCATGAATCAAAACGTATTTAGTTCTATGCCTACGGATTTCTTTGTTTCCCCAACTCTAAGATTTCGTCATCCACATTCATCTATTGGCAAGAGTCTTGAGGGATATTTTTCTACTTGTAGCCAAATATTTTCTAAAAATTGTACTTGCATTGAGAGGTCGTATGACCCTCCTGGCTAATTTTTTTTCTTCAATTTTTTTTTATAATATAGATAAATTTTATTTGTGGAATCCACCTCCCAAATGCAATGACAAGGTCCATTTGGGTAAAAAATTCTTTAAAAAAAATTTATTCTCCAAATCTAAGCTTCAAACCCTTGTTTGCTAATATTGCAAATGGTGGTCAAATTGAGTGAAACAAAAGCCAAATCTGAATTTCTTGAGCCTCTTGGACACAATAGGGTAGCCAAAAATGTTGTCACTATAGCTAAAAGAGTTGTAATAACTAGATTTGACCAAAAAAATATACATGTAATATAGGATCAATGGATCTTTGCAATTCCTTTTTGATTCTCTAGATTATATTGAAACACAAGAGAATAGCATACAAAAATTTATAAGATCATAAAACAAACTAAAATTACAATAGAAAATTTGATGGTAGAAACTCTCTAAGAAAAGAAGGGGCTCTCCAGATTCAAAGCTTTGATACCATGTTGAAGTGAGCAACCAAGATATTCAATCTACAATACCAAATAACCTTCATATGTAAAAGAGAGAAGCAACAACAAAAGATGCTATTCCACCAAACAAGAATTACAATATGGCACATGATTCATAATATGTGAGAAAGATGTACTAAATGCTTGCAAGATGCAATAGGATCCAGGTTGCTTATAAAGGAAAGACGAGAGATAGGATTAGACAAGATCATGACATGTGTTTTAATCCTATCATATGAGACAACTAACTCATAACTATCTAGGATAAGATAAGATATAGAAATGACAACTAAGACTTCTAGAAAGAATATTAGGACCTAAGTAAACATAACATGTCAACAAGTCCCATAAGTCCCTTAGTAAGAATTAACTAGGTACAATACTTTATTCACACCAACATAAAATGGACTTGATAGTTTGGTTGAATTTGAAATCTAATATTTGATTGTTTATACCCTTAAAACATTGTATAGTTTTGATATTTATGATTTATTTTTCAAAATATTTGTAGGGTTATAATTTTTTTTGCTTGTTTCATTGATGTCCCACCTAGTTGTATATTGTGTTGAATGGTAGAGGTGAAGGCATGAAGGGATCATTTCTCACTTTTTATGGGTATAAGTTGAGATATGGGGGCATTTAGTAAACTCTCTAATTTGAATTAATATGTGTTAATGGAAGTTTTCATGTTGGCTTTTTATTGTAAAATGAAAAATGCACACCTTCTGAAATGGGGGAAAATGGAAACCTTTGAGTTTTCACCTTAAGGTTTGACACCTTTCCTAAACTTCATTGGAATGTTTGTTTGTGTTATGTGTGAAATGGGATATGATGGGGGTTTGATGGATTTGGACAAGGTGTGTGATCGACTTATAGCCCGATAGGTGAGTCAACCAACCCTTAACCAAATCTATAAATGTTATAATGATGAAATGCAAGGACCTAGTTATCCTAATGATGCAAATTACTATTTTGATGCAAATATAGAAGATATGAGAAGTCACAAAAGAAATTAGACTGTAGAAAGGGACTGAGCAGGACACTTTGCACCTGTGATTCAAATCTAGAGCTAGAAAGGTAGGACATAGGTGCCCCAAGTGCCAATGTCTATGCAGGGAAAATTTAGATTTGATTTAGTAGTTGTCTAGTGTCGAATTAGAGCTTCAGTTTCCTTCTTGTCACACTTTCAGATCTCTATTAGATAATTTTGCAACTGAGTTTCTGTGAGTTTTCAAGGTGTAGGGTTTCAATTGCAACAACAAATAATGGATCTTCAATCTTCCTTCAATCCTTTTTAGACTTGAAACCTGCACATTCAAAGAGACAAGAAAGGTTGGGCCAATTAGGGGCTTTCCTTAGTCAAACCCCGTGTTAGTGTTTCCACTTTCACAATGGCAATGTCAATGATAACTAGATAAATGATAGGAAGGAATGATGAATCCACAAATTGTTGTAACTCACCACCCTTTAATGGCTTTCTTGAAGGATTGAAGTCATACACATCTCTTCAAGGTCTTGATCATGCCTACTTGATTTCCTGAATGGATTGAATTTCTTTGAGACCTACAAAGATTAGCCTTCACAAAAAATATGAAAACATAAACATGAACACACTCACATATATTTCGACATGATTTTTGGATCTTGAATTGTTATAATAAATTCTTTAATGGATGCTCTTAACTTGCTAAATAATGCTCTTGATAATTCTTGCTCTTAATGTTCACCTCTTGCTTGTTAATTTCACTTAATGTTTAAATGATGCAATAACTAGGTATTTATATGCTATCATTCTAATTTCTCAAAAATTAAATCCCAACAATTGACTTTAGATATTTGAATTTCAAATAATAAAATACCGACACTGATATATTTGAATTTGGAGCCAAAATAGGGGGACATAGGCGCCCTAGGCACTAGTATCCCAAGCCTATTTTCTAAAGTTTAAGGAGTCAGGAGCAAAGTATTAAATGAAAGCATTTGTTTTATGCTTGCAGATTATCAAAAAGTGTTTTAAAATAAGTTGTGCAATGCATAATTTAGGAAATTAAGTGCTTAATTAGGTCCAATAACTTAAAGGGGAGAAAAACATAGTGTGAAATTGTAAAGTGTGATAATTTACGACGCTACACCTTGCAACTTCAATTTTGCATTTTATGTCTATTTTAGCCTAATCCCATTTCTATGAGTTTTTGTGTTGTTTTGATCCCTTATCGTTAGCCCGAGTCCTCTCTAACAATCCATGTCTCCCTTTTCCTTGTTTTTCCAATATTTTTTTTTTAGTGTTCCAATGTGTTCATTTCATTTATTTTTAATTCCCTTTCCATGTATTTACTCCCTTTTTAATTTTTCTTTAATTCATCCCCTTTACCTCTTTGTTAAAACATTAAACATTATGCCTAACTCTATCCTATGTAAAAAACCATCACTTCATCCTTCATTAAATCTATTTTGTTTAATTAAATTTAATGTGACCACATACCATAATATTCCCTCATTTAAACTTAAGATTTATAAGAAAAAGGGCATGTTTATCATTCAAGGTCATTGCCCACAGTTATATACACTTTAGGCTAGCCTTGAATTTTTATCTTCTCACTACCAAATTAAAATGCAGATTCATTAATTGTTAGAGATTCCCACCTACTAATTCTTTTCCTTCTAGTTCCCTTAGCAAGGTCTTTCAATCAAATAACCTTTTCCTCATTTTTACAGAGGAAAAGTAAAATTTTGAGTTGTTCATATTGTTTAGGCTATCTTTTCACCTAGAGGACACCACTATAGAGTTTACAAAATTTTAATATTGATCTATCTTTGTACCCAGCCTTTGGGATAATTTTTTTAGGCCATTAGACTATGTTGTAAAAAAATATTCATCATTAGGTAGCTAATTTTTGTTGGTGTATAATCATGTTTAGATGTCAGCTTGCTTATGTGACAAGTTAGTTGTAGCTTTGTAATTAGAAAGGTAGGTAGGTTTTTAAGAATCTTTAAAAAATTTCCCTTCAAATTGAAAATTTGATTGCTTAAATTTCCCTATGTATGTACCTCATCCTAATGCATACTCACCATCAATTGCTCACTCAATATAGCAATCTACATTTTTTATTTTGCAAATTATCTTTCTTGTATTTCCACTTCACTCAGTTTCTTAATTGATTTCTACATGGTATCATAGCTATTTCTGGTGCAAATGAAAATGCATTATCTTTCATCTAGGATAAGGTTTTGTGTGAGTTCGTGGATTTAAAAGGATTCTAGACCTGTGACATTCTATTCATGATTTGATAAAGCAAATTGTATAAATATTTACACTTTATTGCTCAAATCAGATCAATATTTGCAAAATCGTGTCAAATTTGCAAAATATTTGTACTCTGTCATGTAAAACCTGCAAATCAATGGCGTAATCTACAATTTCAATGGTAAATTCGAGGTATTTTTTAAATTTTTCTCTGTGTATTGGTCATCTATTTAATATATTTATGGTTTATTTTTAGATCAAAGGAGATATTTGTCAAATATTGTCTATATTTGGTCTGTCATTAATCTGTAGCAATATTTGATCAGAAATGCAAAATAAAATAATATTTTTACAAATCCAATCTTCCTAGAAGTTGTTGTCTCTGGTTCGTGCAGGGTTTATTTCGAGTAGAAATTTGTGGTTCGGCTCGGCATGGACAGTGAAAACAATTGACCTCTTTCACTTGCATGATCTGCAACCTTTGCACGATCTTCATTGGCACGGTGTGACAGACCTTGGTATGGCGGATTGAGTGATCTTTACATTCATTCCGTGACCTTTACATTCTTTCGACAACCTGTTTGGTTTGCATGATCTACGACTCCATCTTAGCTTTGGTCATTCTCCATTTTGGCATGACATTGTGACCTGCACATTCTCCATTTCAGTGTCATTCATTCTCCATTTTGGGAAATTCAACCTCAACTTTGGCATCTAGTTTGTGTGATTCAATGCCATGTCGACCTCTGGTTGGCATGACCTTGAGTTGGTATGGTTGGAATGATTTTGTGAAGGTACAAAGATGAGAAAATTAATTTGAATTCGAATTTTGAAATTCATTCATAATTTTTTTTTAAAAGTGATGGTTGTGAAAGTGTTAATTTTAATACAGCAGGAAGGGACACTATTCACTTGCAAAATTGGTGAATTATTGATGTCCGTAAGTCCCCTAGGGCTTATGTCACAAAAAGGAGGTGGGGAGACCCTTAAATTGAAATAGTCATAACTTTTATTTACTCGAATTTGAGTGTCATTTTTTTTATTAAAAGTGGTTATTTTTCAAGCTCAATTCATTAAAGTCAATTCCACACTAAAATTATAAAGTGTTATTTTTCGCTCCAAATTGGACTTGCCTATGCACTACAGCTATAAAGTGCCAATTTTTTGGGGGTCTCTATGACTAAATCAATGGAGGGTGCACTTTGAGTTGTGTCTTGTATGTTTCCACACTTCTATTTTTTTTAGTTTGGGACACTAATTGACATAATATGGGGATTATACATGTAACCAGGAACTAAGATAAAATTCTAATTCGGGGAGTCCATCATGTCATTTAATTTGTATCTTTTTGTTGTTAGTCTAATTTCGGAGAACTATATGTCTTGGAAAAGAGGGATAAAGAATCACTTCCATGAGTGTGGTCCATTGCCCTATCTCTTTGGATTTGTTCTTGGACCACATGACAATTTACAAAATAATAAATGGTTTAACAAAAAGGGAAAGGTCTATGGACTAATAGGTACTACAGTTTTGAGGGATATTTTCAGCACATAGAGCACAATGAGTTCCCTTTCACTACTTTGACCATCATCCAACAATTTTTTTGAGATCTTGAATCTTCAACTAATAGTGGTGTTTCCTTGGATAATACTAAGACTCTTATTGCCTTAACTTGTGTGGACACATCATCAAGGGATGATCAATTGGCATACATTAATCCTCCATCTACTATTGCATATACAATTGAGGATACTCCTCCTCCCTCTACTATTACATGTATAGTTGAGGACACTCCTAGGGTGCCTATCACTAATTTTGAGTTGAATGTTTCTTCTTTGAGAGCTTCCAGTGGTTCCATGCAACAGGATATTCACCATCTTCTAGATATAGCTACTTGGGATGAGTACTTGAAAGATGTTGTTGGGTTGTTTCGTGAGTCCTATCTTGCAAGCTTGGAGGATACTATTGAGGATATTCATATTATATTTTATGTTAGCTCCTATGAAGTAGCATCATCTTCTTCAAATGTTATGATGGAATCTTCAGACCCTCTTGTTCTTTATTTTCCTACATTTTTTTCTACAATGACAATTTCTGAATAAATTCAATCATCATTCATGTTGACATCTTCTGCAAAAGTACTTGATTCTTATTGGTCTAGTTGTCTCTTTGATGACAAGCACCATACATCCATGATTACTATACCTGAATCTTCTATGGTACTTGATCCATCATGTCAACATTTTTCACATTTCAGCATTGGCTTAGAGATCCTTGAGCAACATTTGGAGGATACATCTTCGAAGGAGGCATCATTCATCTTGAGTTTTCTTTCCTTGTTATTTTTAGGAATGGGAAGGTAACTTGCATACTTATATGGTTCTATTTCTTCATAAGGGGAGGAATATTGTTTGACAGGCTTGTATTGTCTTCAACTTTCATTTTCGAGCATCTACCATCACTATAGGAGATTCTACATTGGGGGGGAGGGGGCTGTATGGTGTCGCTTATTCTCTTTTATGGGAAGGATTTTTTTTCCTCACATGGGTTTTTGTACTCCTCATATTCAAGAGAGAATATTTCTTTACCCTCATTTGGGAGGATTTTTTTCCCATAGGGTTTTCTCCTCTTCCTTATGATGTGCATTATACTTGAGTACCTTATTAGGATTTGATGTCGGGACCCACTCTTTTTCCTCATCTAAGCTATGTGTAAGGGGGTTGTTAGTGTATAATCATATTTAGGTGTTAGCTTTCTTATGTGGAAAGTTAGTTACAAAGGTAGTCGAGTAGGTTGTTAACAATCTATAACAACTTTTCCCTCTAAATTGGGAATTTGGTTGCCCAAATTTCCCTATATATGTACCTCATCCTAATGCATACACACCATAAATTTATCACTCAATATAACAATCTTTATTTTTATCTTGCAACTTATCTTTCTTATTTCCATTTTGCTCAATTTCTTGGCTAATTTCTACAATGTTGAGGGGTTTTCATGGGTGGTGAATTTTCATTTATGGTTTTTATTTTTGAAATTCAATTAGTTCTTTGATATTATTATATTTTCCCCTTATACCTTTTCCCTCCTTCTATTTAATCCATCCTCATCTATTTTCCTTTCTACTTGAGTCAAATTTTCCATCTCTTAACATCTCCCACTCTTTAAGCCACAATATCCCTTCCATCTCCTTCTCAATCTCCTTCAAATCTTCCATCAACTAACTTCTATTTTCTAATAATTAGACCTCACCTCATCCCTCTCCATTTCCATTAAGCCTCCTCTTTATTGTTTTTCCCCTTTGTTATTTTTTCCATCATCTTTTGTCTTGCCTTTATGTACAATCATCTCCTTATTTGTTATCCTTGAGTGTTTATCCATTCTCCTATCAAATAATTGTCATTGTGGTTTAAAATTATGTTTTTCCCTCTCATTTTAGCCACTTTGAAGCCACATGTAAGCTAATATGTGTATGTTTTCTATCAATTTCTAAAACCTTTCTCCCATCCCACTTGGTTTGTATTGTTTTTATTATTTGTTGATGTTACCATATAGATTTTAATTTTTAATTCTTTGATTTTGATTTATTTAATTTTATATATTAGTTTATTATCGCATTTACTATCATCATGTTGATGTGGATTAAAATTCAAATCCCACAAGGGTGTTGATTGAGATGAACTCCCCATCAAATATCTATTTTTGTAGTGTTCCTAGTCACAAAATATTTATGTAGGTCATTTATGGAGAATTTTGAACACATCCTAAACTATTTATAGAAGGTAAGTTCCCTTTAAATTTGATAAGAAAGCTCCCTTAAAAGGAGCTCCCTTGAAATTTGTAGGTGATTTTCAAACAAGGTCAAGGATGCCATGTTGGTTGTTAGACAAGGTCAAGGTCACCTACTAGGCCCCCATTTCTTGATCTAAAGCCTTGTTGTCACATGAAATCACATCTTGTTGAACATAGGCTTCACATTCCAATGAAATAATGGAAATAAACTCAATGTTTGGAACTTTGTATTTGGGGCTAGATCTCTAGAAAAATTTGGCTTCCTTTTCTAAACTAGGTGTAGATATGCGATCTAATCCAACATATGAAATCCTATCACTAGTCCTAATCTACTAGCTCATAGAGGAAAAGGGAGAGAAATAATTACATAAAAGGGTAAGGTGAGGTGATACACCTAAATTAGAGTTGTTTCTGTAGGTACTTGTAATATCGCAATACATCAATGGTTAATAGTTAGAAGGACTTACACAATTCTCTACTCTATCAACTTTGAGGGATATATATGGAGGTTAGGGTTTAACAAGATGTTGGAAGGAAAGGAAATATTCATAATCAACACCTGCAAACATAGTTAACACAACCTATATACATAGAAGATGATAAAAATACACTTAGACATGAAGGAAAGAGATATGTACACATCATATCCAAAGGAGAGAAGAGGTAAAATGACAATCTTTCATTAATACAAAGGCATAAACCTGTTTATAATTGTAGAATGCATATAACTATATTGTCTTCTAGAGAAACTAGGAAGAACCACTAAAATGAATGCCAAAGTTCCCTAAATCATCTATTGATCATAGGAGAGAGATAGGGCATGTGATTGGGTCAGAAACCCTAGCCAAAAACCTTGCAAATCAAATGCAAACATGGGGACCTCAAGTCCCAAGTTGAAATCTTTCCATAAAGGCCTTGACACCATCGTCATGCCTCTATTAGGATTAAGGTGCCATCCACCTTGTAAATCATATTTCATGGTTCCAACATCCTTGGAAAGTGTCTCTAGGCACTTAGGGTTTATTGGGAAAATATTTTGTAATATTAATTCTCACCATTATTTGTAATATATTCATTAGGGGTGATAGGTCCACTAGCAATGGTGAAGGTGACTTGTGGACATAAATATTTAATATTGTTTTCCCCTCATGTGGATGCCTAGAATAGGACAATAAATGATAAGGAAAAGGATAAATGAATGACTGTTGGGATTCTCCAAGTGGGAGCTTGGAATGAGGCAACAAGTGTCTCTTGGTATTCCATAATTTATTGCATTTAATGTAACATTTATCTTCCATGTTTTGACACCCAAGTTTGAGGGAAAACATTGGAGCTAAAATTGATGTCCTTTTACATTCCATGGAGGTATTCTAAGTGTTGGGGATGTTTGTAATGAAGGGTCATGTTTGGGTGCCATGTTTGGTGCATTAGATGACTTCACAAGTCTATAAATTCAACCTCTTGGATGTAGAAAATATGAGAACCAGTTGGATGTAGAGTTTCATTGCAAGAAAAAGGAAAGGGTGAGGAATATAGAGTTTGTTCACAAGTGCATAGGTACTACCATGTTGGAGGCAAAGAGGAGAATGGAAGTGGTTGTATTGTAATCTCATTATTTGAAGATAATGCATACTTGGCCTCTCTTCTTGGTGGAGTTTTTCCCCACAAGGGTTTCTCCATGTAAATCATGTGTTATGTGATGCTCTTGTTTTTTTATTTGTTTCTCATTGTTTCTATCTTATGGTGATGGTATTCTTTATATATTGCTATTATAAGTTCACATAAGATGGTTTTATTAAGCATGCTATGTTGGCTGATTTTTGGCATCATAAAGATGGATCTAATCATGATAATTCTATATTTGTTGCAAATTATTGTCATTGATGTCAAGTACTCTGAGATGGAGATTATAGAATTTTTTTGTTAATGCTATGATGATTTATTTGATTTTCGTATGATTCCTCTAGGCTGGATTGAAGATCATGTCTGGTTAGGGTTTGTGCTCTTGGTAGGGTTTTCGCCCTAATTTATTCAAACCATAGGTGTTTGTGTTTAGTTGTGCACTTTATCTTCTATTTTTTCATTGACTAGCTATCAATTGTTTTTGGTTGCTTAAGTTATAAATTAAGCCCTTCATCATCATTGGTCACTAGCCCCACTCACTGTTTGATCTAGTTCAAAATATTTTATCCTAAGTCTAAAGTTAATATTTTCGAGAAGCAAAGGATGGTGATGGTTAGACAGGGGTCACTTTATAATCGCAAGATTATATTTTGAGTCCACTCTGACCATGTTGAAATTGCGATGGTGCAAAAAGATAGCAAGTGTTCATGTTGTGCAAGAGTGCATTTTGGAGTCTTCAAAGCTAAGTCCAGTTTGCAGTGGTGCAAAATGCTAACAAATGTCATAGTAGCACATGAGAGCATTTTGGGCAGTAGATACAAGCATATTTTCTCACTGTGGTTTTTCCCTCCATAGTTTCCACATACATTTGGTGTTATCTTGTTTGGTTGCTTTGATTAATTCTTCTAATGTTTTAATGTTCATTAATTAAAGTTAAAATTTTACTAATATATTGATTCACCCCTCTCAATATACTTGTGTGTTCACAAATTGGTATCAAAGCTATGTACCTTATTACATCTTAATAGTTGGAGGTAGTTTTTGGATTTGAATAGATGGAGGGTCAAGATGGATCTCACTCAAACAAGGCACCACAATTGTATGGGATAAATTATGCTTTATGGAGTATAAGGATGGAAGCATACTTAACATTATTAGGACTTAATGTTTGGCAATCTATTATGGATGGCTATATTGCTCCTACAAGTCCTCCAACAGGATAATAAGAAAGCATGTGAGTATAATGCTAAAGCTACTAATGCTATTTTTAGTGGACTAATAAATTTAAAATTTGTCAAGGTAATGCATTGCAAGTCTGCTAAGGAAATTTGGAAAAGAAATTATAGCATCTATGAAGGTGATGATAAGGTCAAGAAAACCAAACTACAAACTCACAAAATCATGTTCGAGAGCCTAAAGATTAAAGAAGAAGAAAATATTGTTGACTATTTGCTCAAGGTGGATGAAATTGTTAGTTCTATTAGAGGGCTTGGTGAAATATTGAAGGAACTAGTAATTATAAATAAGGTATTCTAATCCCTCTCACAAAGGTATGATGCAAAATTTTCTACTATTGAAGAAGCTATAGAATTGGATAAATTTACAATGGATGAACTATTTGGATCTCTCACTGCTTATGAAATGAGGAATGCATTTAAATGAACATTAAAGAAAGAAGTTTCCTTCAAGGAATCTAAGAATGTGAGGAATAAAAAATCTAATCCAAACAATGAGTTTGAATATGAGGAATCTAACTTTGTGAGGAAGTTGAAGAAAGGGTTTGGAAAGTATAAAGGTAAGTTACCTTTCAAATGCTTCAATTTTGGAAAAGTAGGTCACTATGATTTTAAATGTCCTTTTGGAGAAAATGAAAATAGTGAACAATACAAAAAGAACTTTCACATGGATAAGAAGAATCTATATTCAAAAGAGGGCAATAGCTCGTCTAAGGAATATGATCAATGCAATTTTAAAGAAGAAGAAAGGGACGAATTTATATTCATGGAAATGGAAGTTATAGGAGATGAAAAATGCCATGTTGAAGATGGTGAAGATATATAAGATCTTAATGAAGAAGATTTTCAAGTGGATATAGAGGGAGAAATCATCTTTTAATTGAGTAATCTACAAGTAGAAAGGAAAGAGAATAAAAAAATGAATTTGAAACTTGAAGAGTCTAAAAAAGATGATTATTAATTTGAAAAGTTAGACAGAAGAAGCAAAGAGGATAGAAGATGTCTTGTCAAAAAAAAAGCAAAGGGAATGGAATTTGAAAGTCTTGAGGCATAAATTGTATCCTTGAGAAAATACTTTAAAAAGGACAAGGATCAATTGGACAATAAATTAAAGTATGAGAAGATCACTAAAATTCTAGATGGGATCATAAACAACCAGTCACCCTTCATCAACAATGGTCTTAGTTTGATGAAGGTCAACTTTCAAAGAATAAAATTGCAAAGAAATTTGATAGGAATATCTCTGGTATCTCAAATGTTGATCAAACCAAGAAGACTAAAGAACTCAGAAAGGAAGAAGATGCTTTCATTCAAGTCCAATAGAAGAGGAGATTCAAAAAATCAAATAAAGAAAGGAAAGAATATAATACCTAGTTCAATTGTTCATTTTTTGGTTATTGTTTTTCTTGCAATCAATCTGGTCATAAGACAATAGATTATAGAAGGTTTCCTACAAGGAAGAGTAATTTGGTAAGAAAAAATTATTTTGCGCCTTTATTTGATTTCAATATCATATGTTAATTGTAACAATTTTGGGCACAAGGCAAAGCTCTGTAGAAGTGGCTTTCAAAAGGCTCTTAAATAGAAAAGAAAGAGAATATGGATATGTCTTCTAGTCAAAAGGAAGAACCTAAAAATGAATGGAAAATGAAGAATAAAAATTAGAAGACTGAAAAATCAATGATTTTTCAAACTGCATTTCATGCTCAAGAAAATCCATGGGTCATTGATAGTGGGTTCGAATAGGATTTAGGTGACATCAATGTTGTAAATCCATTAATTAATTTTTTGCCTAATGTATTTTGTAAATTTCCCATAAGAGGTGAAACCGTATAACCAATGGTGATGAAAGAGCTCATGTAAAGATAAAGTTACTATTATTGTTTGTATTCTGGGAAAAGTTAAAAATAAGTTGCAAGAGTATCTATGATAGCTATAACACCATCATAAGATGCTATGACAACTATGACAACATTTATGACAGATTCCTTCCCTAGGCGCCCATGCATTAGAGATTCCTTATGACAATTGTAAGAGCATCTGTAAGTTACTATATTTGGGTGGATTTGGCGGTTTCAAGGAGGTAGGCGTTGGGTTTTACCAGGTGGTTTTTATGCCTATTTTTTGGTGATATCATGGTGGCCTTCATACCCTCAAGTTTCTATAAATTGGGGCCTTGAGCTAGAGTTATTCATTGAGTTGTGCAAGTAACAGGGTGCTACCAAATTCTATAGAGTTATTCAGAGAAGTTTATTGTTGTTGTACTCTCACTTGGATTAGTAATATACTTGCCTCTCTCTTTCTGTGGTGGATTTTTTTCCCTTGGGGGTTTCTCCATGTAAATTTGGTGTCATGTGTTATGGTTTTCTATTTCTTGTTTTAATTTTGCAACCACATAAGTTTAAGGGTTGATCTTTGGATTCAGATTTGAAATTACAATTGGTTAAAGTTCTTATTGTAAGATTTATTCACCTTCTTTTACAACAATTTCTCTATTCAATGATTGGAGATAAAATTAAATTCATCATCTTGAAGAAGTGAAATGATGATTTAGTTAAATTTGGTGATAATACTATTGCAATGATCTATGGAAAAGGATCTATAAGAATTGATGGAAGATCTAGTACAAGAAATTTTCTATATGTTGAAGGACTAAAGCATAACCTTCTAAGTGTAAGTCAAATGTGTGAAAAGGGATACAATCTCACATTCCATTCTCAAGGATGTGAAATTAGGAAAATGGAAAGATTGTTGCAGAAGCAATTAGGTTAGAAGGAAATTAATACAATCTCACTGAAGTCAAAGGAAGAATCTATATTTTGGGACAATTAGATTAAATTTTTCTATGACATAAAAGAATAGGGCATATTAACTTTGATAACCTTATGAAGATCAATTCCAAGCCTATTGTGAGAGATATGCAAAAAATTACTAAGCTTGCAAGTCTTTTGGAAAGAATATCAACTAGGAAAGCAGACAAGAGTAAGATTTAAGAAAAAGGAGAATTCTATTATAGATCCATTGGATTTGGTTCATACAAACCTATGTGGAACTACAAAGATAAAAACCCTGCAAGGAGAAAGGTACTTTGTGTTATTCATTGATGATTTTACTAGAATGACTTGGGTTTCTTTCTTGAGAGAAAAATATAAAGATTTTAGTAGATTTAAGATTTTCAAGGCTATGGTTGAAAATGAAATGGGATCAAATATTAAATGCATAAGTTTTGATAGAGGTGGTTATTTTACTTCTAATGAGTTTGAATTTTTTGTGAAGAACATGAAATCAAAAAACAATATTCAGCTACAAGAACTCCTCAACAAAATAGAGTGGTTGAAAGAAAGAAGAGAATAGTTTAGGAAATGGCTAGAACAATGCTAAATGAAGCTAAGTTGCCTAATGTATACTGAAGAGAAGTTCATACTACTGTACATATTATTAATAGAGGACTAATGAGAGTACAAAATTGCAACACACCATATGAGTTATGGTATGGAAGACCTACATTTGTCAAGAATTTGAGAATATTTGGAAGAAGATGCTACATCAAAAGGGATGAAGATAATTTAGGAAAGTTCGATTCAAGATTAGATGAAGGTATCTTTCTTGGATACTCATCAAGTATCAAGGAATATAAATGCTACAATAAGAGACTGCACAATAATTTTGAGAGTATAGATGTGAGAATTGATGAAGATATACATCATTTTCCATTAGTTAAAAGGGATAATTATTTTGAACAATTAGCTAGTATAAAAGAATAATATGTAGGTACAGATGAAGAGGTAGAAGAAGATTTTGAAAGAGAAAACACAAAATCTCCAGCTAAATATGTTTAGAGAAATCATTATGAAAATAAAATTCTTAGAGACAAGAATGATGAATTATGACTAGGAGAAGGTTGGAAAGAAAGAATGAACATGTGAACTTTTGTATGTTATCTTAAATTGAGCCTAATTTTTTTGCAAAGGCTAGAAAATATGAGAATTGGACAAAAGAAATGGAAGAAGACTTAAATCAAATTGAAAAGAATGAGACTTGGGAGCTTGTTCCAAGACCTAAGGATAAGAATGTAATCAACACAAAATGGGTATTCAAAAAAAATGAATTAAGATGGGAAGGTAATGAGAAACAAGGAAAGACTATTTTGCAAAGGATATGCTTAGGTTGAAGGTATAGATTTTGAAGAAACTTTCGCTCCTATGGCTAGATTGGAAGCAATCAGGATGTTCTTAACATATCCAGTCTATAATAATTTCAAGGTATATTAGATGGATGTCATGTCAAAATTTCTCAAAGGAAATATTGAAGAGGAAGTGTATATTGAGTAACTTGAAGGATTTTAATTGTCTGAGAATGAAGATTATGTCTGCAAATTGAAAAAGGAACTGCATGCACTCAAACAAGACCCTAGGGCTTGGTATTCTAGATTAGACAAGTATATGCAACATCAAGGATTCAAAAGAGGGATTGCATACAATAATATTCATATCAAGACATAAGATGAACATTAGTTGATTGTTTTTGTCTATGTTGATGAAATTATTTTTGGTAGTAGTAATGACAAGATGTGCAAGAGGTTTGCAAAAGAGATATAAAAGGAATTTGAGATGTCTATTCTTGGTGAATTATTATTTTTTCTTGGTTTGAAATTTTCTCAACTAGAGAAGGGAATTTTTATATCACAAACCATGTATGCCAAGTAAATGTTGAAGACGTCCAATATGGAAGACTACGAGCTAGTTACTACACCAATGGTGACAAGATGTAAGCCAAGAAAAGATGACAAGCCACCTAAAGTAAATCAGAGTCTATATAGGTCAATGATTGGAAGATTGTTATATTTGATTGCATCTAGACCTGAAATTATGCAATTAGTGTGAATGGTAGCAATATTTAAAGCAACACCTAAAGAAAAACATGTAAAGGCGGTAAAGATAATTTTCTTATATTTGAAAAATACTATTGATTATGGTATGAGGTATCCCAGAGGTGATAATTTTACTCTTGTAGCATACATAGATGTTGATTGGGTAGGAAGTGTTGATGACATAGAGTACTAATGGTGGATCATTCTTTCTTGGAGATAGACTTGTGTAATGGCTAAGCAATAAATAATATTCAATATCCTTGTCAACAACAAAAGTAGAATACATTGCTACAATATCATGTTGTACTCAAGTGCTTTGGATGAAACAAACTTTGAAGGATATAAAGGTTGAGTATAATGAACCTATTTATATCTTTTGTGATAATACAAATGCAATTAATATTTCAAAGAATCCAGTGATGCATGCTAGGACAAAGAATATCTCAATCAAACATCATTTTTTGAGAAAAAGGTTGTAATTTAGGAAGTCAAATTAGAACATGTGGTTACTAAATATCAAATTGCAGATATATTTACAAAACCTCTTCACAAGGATACATTTGAGTATCTTAGATAGAAGCTAGGAGTGACAACTACTTCTTCCTTTTAGTGAACATTTAGATGAAGAAAAGGTTCAAGGAGAGTACTTACTCTTCCCCTAGAGTATTTCCCTTAGGGGGAGTGTTGCAAAGAGTTACTATTGCCAATAATGTTGATCCATAAAGGGAACAACAAAGGGGGAGTACTATGGAATGAGTATTGTCATATTCCTTTTCCATTGATGTCAAAGGGGGAGAATTATATGAAGAGTTGGATAACTAAATAAAGGGGGAGAGGATTCAGTTTGTGTTGACATCAATGACAAAAGGGGAGATTGTTGTAAATTGTTGTCATTGATGTAAAGTGCTTTGAGATGGAGATTATGGAAAAATATTGTTCATGCAATGATGATTTGTTTGATCTTCATTTGATTCCTCTAGAATGGATTAAAGATCATGTTTGGTTAGGTTTTGTGCTCTTAGTAGGGTAGCCATAATTCATTTAAACCCTAAGTATTTTTTGTAATCGTTCACTTCATGTTCTATTTTGTCATTGATTGGCTATCAAATGTTCCAAGTTGCTTAAGTTATGACTTAAGCCCTCCATCATCATAGGTCATTGGACCCACTCACTATTTGATCCGGTTCAAAATATTTTTTCTTGATTCTAAAGTTAATATTTTCAAGAAGTAAATGATGATGACAATTGAAATAGTGTCACTTTACCACAAGAGCACATTTTGAGTCTAATTTGACCATGTTGAAATTGTGGTGGCATAGGAATTTTACAAGTGTCGATGTCAAACACAAGAGTACATTTTGGAGTCTTCGGAACTAAGTCAAGTTTGTGGTGGTGCAAAATGTTGACAAATGTCATGGTAGCACATAAGTGCATTTTGATCTCATCTAGATCATATGGAGTTTGTGGTGATTCAGTTTATTGATGTGTGTCAAGAGTGATGTTAGAGGGACATGTATATGATAGTGCATCAATGCAATTTGAGTCTATTTGAACCTTGTCAAGTTTTTGGTGATGCAGGGTGTTGACAATTGTCATGTTTCTGTTGCAGCATATTTTGAAGCCTTTAATACCATGTTGTGATTGTGATGTTGTGCACTATTGATGTGTTTCCAAGGCCCATGAATTTTCAATGCTAGATTGATAGCTATTACACATCCATAGAGAGGAGAGAGAAGCTTGTGTAAAATTACATGATGGTGGCACACGTCGAATACTTTTTCAATGGTTGCATTCTTTTGGTCAAGGATATTCCAAGGGAATGCACATCTCAATTTGAATGCATCATTCATTTTTCTTGCGAAGGAGGGAGATCTACAACTCATATTCAAACGTGATTAATGGATAATTCCTGGTTCTGAAATTGATTTTTTTAGGTTGTCATGGTGGCAATAATGGAAAATTTTTATAGTTTGAATTTCTCATCACCAATGATTCTAATTTTGGACCAAGCTGACATTGCAATATTATCTTTCACCCTAGATCAATATTTAATTGAATTGTTTTAGAATGTTGGAGTGGTGAATAGTACAAAAATGTGACTGTACAAGGGTGTGTGAACTATCGAAGCTTTTCATCTCTTATCTTCCAAAACATATTCAATGTAAGTGAAGGAGAAAAGAGTGTGTATACATAATAGTCCAAAAGATAGAGTAGAAATATGAAAATTCATTCTATGAACATTTATGTTAAATAATTATTTGTAAGTTTCATTGTAACTATTTCAGTGTTTTATAAGGTTGGTGCCTCTTGTACTCTGGGTTGGTGCTTAGATTATGGGATTGGTGTCTCCTTTAGGTTGGTTCCTTTTAACTATTTTTGGGATTGATGTCTCCAATGGGTTGGTGCTAGAAAATATAATTGTAAGGTCTGATTTTCTTGTGAGGATGGATTTGGTGCTAGCCACTATCAATGTCCTCTCTCTTCTAATCTCTATCTATCATAATCTTGCTAGTTGGGCCTCTAGTAGCTATTGACATGTGATCTCTATGTCCCTCTTAGTGGTACATTGAGCTAGCTGGAATGTAAGACTATCTCTCTCTTGGCACTAGTCGTCTCACTCTTGTCATGCCTGATCATGCTCCTATAGAGTGACTCTCAACATTTGATCATTAGGTCCTCCATATTTGGACCTCTTGTTGGTGTTGTGAATAAATATTCAATGAGCTCCCTTCGGGTGTATTTTACTCTAAGTATCGGCCCATGCATTGCAGGAAATCCACTTGGCCTTTTGTCAAAGTCTACTTCCCCTCCACATGTCTGCTCTGTGCACCTCGAGGGTTTCCCTTCCTTTGCATCTCAGGAATCCCAGCTAAACTTCCACATGTCATAGATGCAGGCCATTTTTAATTGTTCCTTTTTGCTTCCTCATCAGGCTTCACTCGAGTGCCACAAAGCTCTCATTCCCAAAGAATTTGGTGGGCCCCACAATTTTTGTCTGTGATGCACTCTTGCTACGTGTCTACTCTTTGCAAATCTTTCAACGAGAGGATGAAATAACGACTGTGGGTAGAAAAATGTTGCCACGTGTGTCTTTTGCGCTGAGCCAATGATCATTTCCTCCACTTTTGGATAGAGCTCTACCCCACTCAACATGTGTAGCCTTGGCGCAAGTCTTCAACGATGAGAGATAAAGGTTCACATGGGCAACGAAATGCTGCCACGTGCCTATTCAGCGGATCTCATTTTCGGGTGATGAATCAGGCAAACCAAATGCTGCGATTGGCTACCACATGTCATAATCATTTGCATGGGATGGTGAAACTTGTCTGTTTAACCTTGCCGAGACCACCACCATCATTTGCAGGAGATGCACTTGAGCCTGGAATGACCAGATGCTTGGTTTTGAATCTTTTCTGTTGCAACAGCTTGGGGAATATTCTTATTTTTGCATCATTGTTAGGGATCGTGAAATATTTTTTGTTGTTGCTCTTCAAAGTGATGGGAGTTTTCTACTATATATACTTTTCTCTGTTGAGAGAAAAGAGGCCAGAATTTTGAAGGAACACTAGTTTTAGGAAAATACACCTGGCCTTTATTACTATTTTATTTTATTGCAAAATACTTTCAGACTGTGCCAATTGTTTGGCCCTTCTGATCTTTCATGCTATTTGATTAAACTGTAAATTGTGCTACTATTGTCTGGATATTCCATTTGAGAACTTCTATATATATTGAATGCAAGTTTGTTGACCTAGATCATGTCTAATGACTCTTCTTGGTAGTAGCAATGTATGCAATGTTATTTTATGTCAATGAATGGATTGTTTGTGCTTTAATTTTTAGTTTCTGCTTTTCTGGAACACTACAAATACCAATCGGGCCCTTAGATCTATGATTTATCATGCCTATCATTAAGTATTGGTGCATCGCCTTAGGTTAGACTTTATTTTATTATATTTGTTTCCTTTTCCCTTTCCAATACCCCATTATAGAAGAAGCCAACTTCTCTAAAAACCCAGAGGTCACTTAGTTTAGCGCAAAAGGTACCCCATAAATTGAGTTTCCCATAAGACACTGTTACCTTGTCAAATTTTGGCATCAACAGTTTGTTCTTTTTCTGGCATGCCCGATGGGACTGAGCTTAAATGAATATGTGCTTTGGAAGGGTGTATGAGCCATCATCATGTAACTAGATCCCAAACTACAAACAACCCCAGTTTACTAGTACCTCCACTAGGAACAGTGCAGGCTGCAAATCAGTTGGTAATCGTTCCACTCCTGCCACCCGTTCCTCTAACCATGTTGCTAGCCACCAATAGAAATTACATGGCATGAGATGTCAGAAGTCCCCTAGTAGCCCCAATAGCACCTGTTGTCTGGGGTGCTATCCCAGTTTCAGCTATGAAAGCTATACCCAAGTTTATTGGAGATGGCTCAACAACACCCGCAGAACATTTACAAAATGTGGCATACATGTGTCTGGTGCACGAGATCACATCACAGAATGTAGCTCTAAGGCTTCTCTCCGTGTCTTTTAAAGGCAAGGCGCTAGATTGGTACCGAACACTATCACCTAGCACTATTCACACCTGGGACGAGCTCGAAGATCCGTTCTATGAGAGGTTCTCAAATGACAGAGATCGCTCTTCATTGTATTATCAACTATTTGTCATAAAATGAGCTCCCCAGGAGGCTATGACGGACTTCAATGCCCGATTCCACACGAATTGGTAGAGGATCCCTGTTACTATACGCCCGACTCCTGAGTTGGCATTCATATTTTATCTGAAGTCCATCAATCCCGACATTTCCATGATGATCAAGTCTTTGGGAGGAGCTATTCTACCAGATGCTTATGGTGTTGCCGTCAAAGCTAAGAATCATTTGATAGATTGTGGAAAGTTTCCAACTAGGCCTATCATGTCGATATTTCCTAAAATATCGATACCCACACAAGGAGTCGCGCCAACTAGTGTGCCTGCAACTCCCCAGTCAATGTACACATATGCGGCAGTGCCACAAAATGTCGCCTCTACATCCAGTTCTTCCAGAGATTAAATGAGCAATCTTAAAGAAATGTTGCAGACTATGGAAAATGATATAACCACCCTCAAGTGGAACCAATCAATGCCTCTGAAGCCTACCTATCAGAACTATAAAGGCAAACAACCCTCATATTAGCAGAATTAGTACCAAGGCGGTTCCTGCACTAATCCACCAGCTCCGAATGTCAACCAAATGGTGTTGGTGCCTACTCTGCTGACAAGCGCTTCACCAAGCTCGAGTAGGGAATTAACCACAGGGCAGAATAACCTCATTGATGACATCAATCTATGGTGCTTCCCTTGCAGGGATGCGCATATGCCCCGGAACTGTCCACGTGGAAACTTACAACAAAAGGTGGCAGAGCAACGCAACCAAGGCGTGATGCCAGACCATAGAGGTTATGTATATGCCTCACCACAAACGGAGAGTGCATTTCTTACCGCATAAATGCAAGGGATGTCTCTAGAACAGGAATCTGACATTTCTCCTAATCACATGCTCTTCTCATGGATGGAGGAAGAAGAAATAGTGTTTGCTAATGATACGTCCATATCCAAAACACCGCAAGTGTAATCTGAATATAACACTCACTCAAAGAGGAGATTTACTGATGAGTCAGTTGTTCCACATCTAGCCATCCTGCAACTTAAAGGTGCTTCCGATGAAATACCTGGCACTTCCACTACATCGCTGACATCTCAACTGCGGAAGGAAATTATCATAACAAGAGCAAAGGAGCAGAAACCTCCAAGTTTTCCACCTTTTAATGTGGTAGAACAATTGAAGAAATCATCTGCTAATGTGTCCCTGTGGTACATTCTAGCTATCCTAGACCCAAAAATGCTATTACAGAAGGTGCTTCAAGTAGAGGTTAGTGTAGTGCCAACAGAGTAGTTAGCCAATGCAGAGGTTGTTAATCCACTATCTTCGGCTAAAGTCCTAACGAACGACACAAAATAATCCCTTGTCGAAGTTAGAGATAAGTTGAAGCCCCAACCCTTCTTCTTAACACTCATTATAGGGAAGAAGTTATTACACAATGATATGATTGATTCTAGCTCTAGCACCACTATTATGCCTAAACAAATAGCCGAAGCTTTAGGACTCGACTATGAACCTATGAAAAGGGGGGTAATGCAACGTGATGGGAACAAAGTTGAAACCATAGGTGTCATCAAGGTACTTCCTTCAACTCTATTTGCTTGCCCTAGTATCACAATGTCGCAAGACACTGTGATCATAGACATTCCTCTCATGTTCAACCTTTTTTTATCTTGAGAATTTACTTCAAAGGTGGGTGGATACCTGTCCCTAGATTGGTCACATCTGATTCTCAGAACCAAGCACAACACAAAAATGAAGATAGAATTGGAGGCTTTACATTTTGAACACATAGCGGATGAAGACCTAATCAATTTTGAAGTCGCGCATACCTCTATCACCAAGCAAGAAATGTATTGCGTTGAATTACTAGAGAAAGAAAAGGTGACCAGAGACCAGGATGATCAAGAAGATGCTCTGTTGTGTGAACACATGGACAGTGACCCTTTCAGAAACTATCATGCTACAGGATTGGGCACCTATGTAATTTATGATGAAGACCAAGTGCTCCTGAAGGTTGCCAAAGAGTTCGAAGGTGGCCAAGCACCTGAGCTATGGACGTTGTACTTTGATGAAGCAAGAGGTAAAGTAGGTGCCAGAGCGGGGATATGTTTAATATCCCAAAAAAATGAAAAAATACTAAGGTCTTTCCACTTCTAGTTCACTTTTTCGAACAACGAAGCCGAATATGAAGGATTAGTTCAAGGTTTGAGCCTTGCAGAGCGAATGGGAATTAAGCAATTAATGGTGTTCAGAGATTCTGAACTAGTAGTCAACCAAGTCCAGGGGTTTTCCGCGGCAAGGAATGCCCGCATGAGATCCTATCGGCACGGAGTTTGGGACCTGGTTGAGAGTTTTGAAGCCTTCAACATCCAGACTGTTCCTTGAGGACAAAATGGTGATGTAGATCGCATGGCCGTGATTGGTGCTCAGTTTGATCCTACCTCTGACCTTATACATAATGAAGAATCTGTACGAGTAATAGTCCGACTGGCAATTCCTAAAAATGATCAAAGTTGGCAGGTTTTTGAAAGTGATGAACATATCTCCTCATTCATCCAGCAATTGGGGGAATTCGCCGATCAACTTCAACCAAAGATTGTCAAGGCTTATGAAGGAAAAATCATGCAGCTCAAATCCAACAAGCTTCCAAAAGGATTGGTTACTCTCAATTTTTTTTTTATTGTGATGATGCAAGAAATGATAGATGGAAGTTCATGGCAGAAAAAAGTGATTACGTAGACCTTCGGGTCTCAGATGACAGAAACCTTCGAGTCGGGAAAGATGTCCCGCACCATGATAAAGAAAGGCTCATCAATTTCTACAAGAAATATGGAGTAGTGGCCTGGTCCTATGATGATCTGAAGGGATATGATCCCGACATCATCTAGCACATGATCGAGTTGAAAGAAGGTGCAAAACCAATCTGACAAAAGCAGAGGCCAGTAAACCCCAGAGTTGAAGCACTAATGGCACAAGAGCTAACCAAGCTAATTGAGTCATGGATTGTCTTCTCAATCAAGCATAGTACTTGGGTATCCAATCTGGTCCTAGTACAAAAGAAGAATGGAGATATCCACTTGTGTGTGGACTTCCGATACCTAAACAGAGCATCCCTGAAGGATCATTATCCACTGCCTTCTATGGATTCAATCCTACAAATGGTAGCAAGATCAGAAATATTTTCTCTGCTAGACGGCTTCTCCAGTTACAATCAGATTCAAGTTAAGAAGGAGAATCAACACAAGACTACGTTCAATACAAAGTGGGGAACATTTTCATATGCTAAAATGCCTTTTGGTTTATCCAATGCAGGGGCAACATTCCAGTGGGTGATGGACATTGCTTTTAGCGAGCTAATCAATAAGTTTATTCTAATCTATTTAAATGATCTTACTGTATTTTCTAAATCTAAGGATGATCATTTTGACCACTTAGAAATAGTTTTTCAAAAGTTCCAAGAGTTTGGAGTTTCCCTGAATCCAAAAAAATGCGTATTCAGAGTGCCGCAAGGCAAGCTGTTAGGAAACGTGGTATCCAAAGAAGGAGTTTCAATCAACCCCCAGCGAGTGAAAGCTATCAAGGAACTTCCCCTTTCGATGAACAAGAAAGGTGTCCAGTCCTTCTTGGGCAAGGTAAATTTTGTTAGCAAGTTTATTTCTGACTTTGTAGGAATAATTAAGCTAATCACTCTGATGCTTAAAAAGGATCAAGCATTCAAGTGGACAATTGAAGCTTGGGAAGCCTTTGAAAAAGTCAAGGATTTTATTTCCATAGCTCCGATACTAGTTAATCTAGATTTATCTAAGGATTTTACAATGTATGCATTCAGTAGCAAGTCCAGTATTACTACTATCTTAACCCAAAAGGATAATGAAGGAAAAGGAGAACATCCAGTGGAATTCTACTCCCAGACCCTGAAGGAATATGAGATGAATTATAATTTCGTCGAAAGACAAGCCTTTGCAATAGTGAAGGGACTTAAAAATTTCTGCTATCTAATCTCTTGCAACAAAGTGTTTGTTTATGTTGCACATTCCAGCATGTGCAAACATATCATGAGGGAGAAATCATAGAAAAAGAGCTAATTGGATCACCAAGATCCTTGAATATGACATTGAGGTCAAACCTACTAAAATTGTCTGAGGAAGAGGATTGTGTGAATACATGGCGCAAGATGAAGAGATACCTTCCGAAGAAGAGCAACCGGAGCTTGTTCTCATAAATGAGCTAGAATCTGAGGGTTGCTAGCTAACAGATAGAATGAGGTTCATGCAAAAAAGAAAGTATCTACTAGGTCTTTCCTCCCAAAAGAGGAGATACTATTAGCTGCAAAATTATGGATATGTGCTAGTGGAAGGTGTCCTTTTCAAAAGGAATTTCAATGGTCTCCTCCTGTGATGCGTTACTGGAGAGCAAGCAAAGAGAATCCTTGACACGTTCCAAAATAGCGCTGCGGAAAAACACTTCTCTATTAAGACCACTGCCATCAAAATCATGTGCGTAGGTTACTATTGGCCCACACTTTTCAACGACTCCCACTCTTTGGTAAAATCTTACAAAAAATTCCAATTCTTTACAGACAAAAGGAAGAATTTTGCAATGCCTCTCAAACCTATAGTGGCGGATGAACCATTTGCACAATGGGGCCTGGACTTCATTGGGATAATTAATCCCACTTCTAACATCGGGCACAAGTGGATTCTGACTGCCACAGATTACTTCACAAGGTGGACAAAGGCTGTTCCGCTTAAAAACGCAACAGAGGCAGAGATAGTGGATTTCCTCGAAGAGCTGGTGACAAGGTTTGGTCCTCTAAAGACTATCATTTCCGATAATGCCAGAGCTTTCTGAGGTGCAAAGGTATGTGATCACTTTGCATTAACAAATGGCATATTCCTTAAGAAATCATCAAATTATTACCCGTAGGGAAATGACCTAGTGGAGTCAACGAACATGAACCTAGTCTGACTCCTTAAAAGAATTGGTTTAGAACACCAAAAAGAATGGCATAAAAACATCTAAGCAGTGCTTTGGGAAAACCGCATAACTCTTAAGCAAGTCCTTAAGACTTTGCCTTATGAGTTGGTATACGGGAAAGAGGCACTGTTGCCTATATCTATGGAGATTCCAGCACTTCAACTATTGAAATCCCTCAAGATAGAACAAAATGGCGCCATGGAGGTTCGGCTTGCCAAACTGTTAGAAGTACAAAGGGAGAATTCCCTAATAGCCATGACAAACTACATACAAGTGGTCAAGCGATGGTTTGACAAGAAAGCTTCTGACCAAGGCCTAAAGTGCGGAGACTTAGTACTGAAATATGATAAAAGGGCTGCTAAGCCAGGTCAGCATGGAAAATATGATAGCCTATGGGAGGGCCCCTTTAAAATCATTCGGTGCAAAGAGCATAACGCTTTCGAGTTAGAAAGTGTGGAACAGGAACCCTTGGGAATTCTAGTCAATGGGATTCATCTTAAGTTGTTCCATTAAGTGCTAAATTTTATTTTTGTACATATGTGAATAACGCTTTTATTTTATTTACCTTTGTGTTGGTCGGTCTTTTTTAAAATTGGTTTGTGTTTCGACAGAAACAACCCGTAATTGCAGAGAGTAGAGTAGCGGAATTGCTTTAAAGTTAAAATACACTCATGTGCAAAAAATAATAAATACATATACTAATGAAAGAGCCCATACAATAGATATGTAGAATGGAAGAGAGAGCCATGGATTTTTATAAAGATATATGTCAATTTATATATATTCTTTCATTTTTTACATTGCAAAAATGGCTGAGAGAGCCATAATTCAAAAGTATATGATTATATGAGCTATTCTTTCATATATGCTATATTTGTAGCCTTTTTTAGGCTTATATACAAAAACTATAAAGCAGGTGGTGTATTCAACAACAAAAAACAAAGAAACAGGGAGAAATTTTATAAAGAAACAGGGAGGCATTTTATCAAGAAACAAGGAGGCGTTTTATCCAGGAGCAGGGAGGCATTTTATCCAAGAGCATGGGAGGCAGTAATTGACACATCTATGACAATGTCCATTGCTTCTTCTACAACAGCACCTACCATGTCTTAATCAACAAGTTCTTCAGCAGTAGAAGCAGAATCATTTGGCACAACCACCATTGGTGGAGGGAACACCAAGTTCTTGAAGTTAGTATACCAATCAAAGTCATAGAATGGTATTACGTTGTAGCTGTGGGACAGAAAGTGCAAGGCCTGGGTAACCCTCCGCCGATGCTCGTCACGTGTCTGAAGGCGGAACCCACTAAGAAATGGCAGCCATATAACGACCGCTTCTTCCTCAATGTAGCGATGAAGGTCACTGGCTATGGGCACAATTACCCCATATGTAGCATGAGCGACAATCTCACCTAGGCCATTTAGGTACTTTTTTGGAAAAATTTCCTTAACCAGCTTTAGAATTAGAGGCCTGGGGATACTAATGTCTAACATTGACGCAACAAAGTGCGAGCAGATATCAGTGTTCACACGGTATTTGTCCTCATACTCTATACAATCCCTACCCAGAACCCATTTTATGGCTACCAAAACCAAGGAGTGTTTATTCTTGGTCATTCTCTTCAATCACCTAGTGGAAATCTCTCCCAGAAAAGTTGTCTGTGACTTGTAAGAAGTTAACTTAATGGGAGTATCCATGGTACTGACACAATGCTTCTACCTTCTAACTAACACTAAAACTTTCCTACTACCTAGCCTATGTAAAAACTCACTTACTGAAGCTAAAGACTGTGCCAATGACCTATTGTTAAAACTGCTCAAATGCTAAGTGTGATTTCTTCACTATTTAGCGGCCTATTTATAGAAAAAATGAGAAAAAGCATGTTAATCCATTTTGAGAAAATGTGATGATAACCAAGTGCCAACTTGGAAGGCATGCCTGTGTTTGCTCGCATTTCCTGACCGATTGCATCTGCAGAAGTACAACTCAATGCATGCTAAGTTAATAAGAGCTAGTTAATTAGCTTTAAAATGGTGGCGCTCATCGGCAGTAAGCTGCACGACCGTAGGCTATTGTGTCATCTCACAGGCGTTTCCCAGAGCCCAAGGCAGGATCCATATCTTTTCAGGTCGTGATCGTTTGCTTTGGCTTAATCATTCTATCTAGGATATTAATTGCCAACACATACTAACGCAACGTTAGAAGGAAAATTTCGAGCACAAGTTTCAAGGAAATCACATCATATCACATGGTTTCCAAACGCAATAATGAATTATTTTTGCCTTGAAATGGCAAGTAATTCATTTTGCACGAGCCGAGGAATTAACGGTACATGCCGAATTAAATGCAAAAAACACACTTTCCTCTACTACCTTGAGAAAAGATATAGCTAAATATTGCATGAAAAAGTTGAAGGTTTAAATTCTTTTCAAATATGCCAAGGCTTAAAGTGTAGAGAGGTTTTCAACATATCCAAAGCCGAATAAAATTTACAAAGAGTTCAGAACCTACAGGAGTTTTCATCTAAAGAAAAATGTCAGAGAGTTCATCATAGCAAATGTAAGAGGAGATTGGCCAGGATTTGTTTACAACCATACGGTTGTCAGAAGATGTGTATATCTATGAAGATTTAGCATATGCTACACCTAGTATACCAAGCAAGTCGAAGAGGGTGAATATGATAGAGATGAATAGGCCCAAAGATTACATAAACAAGAAAAGGGTTGAGGAGAAATGGGATAATATTTATGACCCACAACTCGCGAAAAACCCTAAATACTTAAGAGAAGCAGCCTGTGCAAGGGTGAATTCACCTAAGGTAGACACATCGACAGCAAGGAAGGTTTGGTAAAATGGTCTTCCATAATACATGGTCCCGCTGGTACATTACTACTTGGAGATAGTTGATGTCACCATTCAGTGTTATAACCCTAGCACCCACTGCATCAAGGGCTAAAACTTAAGAGTTCACATCATCCAACAAGCCATTTGGCATATGTTATGTATCCTGGACCCAAGTAAAAGAAGGGAGAAAATTGAGTCCTTCTTCCCTGGTAAAGGAGAAAAAATGTGGAAGGCGGTGAAAAAGAGCTTAGATTTCCTGCTAGAAGAGATTGGTAAGAAATGAATCCTAGGCGCTAAGCTATTGAGTACCCCTTTTCTGTGCGGTTCATTTCGCGAGGACATGTAGGATGCCATGTCAATGCTAGCTTTTGTGTGCGGTTGAGACTCCGACGAGATGGTGGAAACCTTTCAACTGGGGTCGACTTTCTAATTCCACAAACAACATGATACCTTCTGGTATGATTTCGTCAAGTCCCTGGTGGAGGAAATGATACAACAAATAAAAAACTACCCGATGGAAGGAAAGTTTAGATTTCTCTCCTTCTTGGTTCACATGTTCCTACATCAGAACCCTGATTTCTTTGGCAGGTATTTTGAATTATCAATTTTTGATGAAAGGAAGAGGAGGAAGCCAATATCCACATGGACACCCTTTCTTTCCATGTCATATGATTATTATGCATTTTTGGATTATTTTATAACTCCGGTCTTGCACGATTTACAAGGAGGAGGTGAAATAGTTCAGCTCAACAAGGATCAGACCAGATATATGCAAATTTTCACTCCCGCTTGTGACTGGTTCTTAGGAACATATTTCACAATTCTCCAGATGCAAGGCTCCACTGGTCAACCCTTCCTTCTCCCAGCCTATGTCACAGATAGGGTGCTCGTGCTTGAAATGTATAGGTAGATATGTATCATTGATTTTACCTTCTGCAGTAGCTCAAGTGTCAAGAGAAAATGATTCTTCACTTGTCTGAAGAATTTCAAAACGACAACTCTGTTAAAGAAGCATTCAGATCAATTATTGCAGGATAAATTGGCTCATTTAGGGTTGGTTTTGGTATGTGACAAATGGGATTACAACCCTTTTAATGACCTGCTAAAGTCGTACATGAAATTTACTCATGTTCCTCGACCTTACTGGGAAAAGCATTGTAACCCGTAGGCAGACAAAGATGAAAATTTTGTTGAACTTGCGTGTATTCCCACACAAGATAACAAAGGGCCATGGCACAAGTTCTACTTTTCTATGGAAGTGGCCAAAGATAATGTCCAGATGGAATGCACCATGTACAACAAGTTGCAGAAGGATGAGGAATGGACCGATGAGAAGATAGAAGATTTCTGGAAGTATCGCCAAGAAACAGGGCAATTGGATGACCCTTATGAGAGCTTGAAGGAGGAAAAGGAATTTGAAAAGTGGTGGGATAAAGACCATCCCAACCCAGAATCTAGCGTCAATAAGAGCGATAACCCAGAGGATGAGTCTGAAGAATAGGAAGAGGAAGCGACGACTTCTACGTCCTCAGTGCTGAAGGAGAAAAGCTCTGGACAACCCGCCTATGTAGCCACGAATGTGTAGTTTAATGTATCGAGGGCTTCACATACACTCACTTGGGCTGCTAAGGCAGCCAAGGTACTACAACAACAAACAATAATAAATGTCGAAGCTGGGGAAGCCCCGCCAACAAAACGATAGCGTACGAAGACCATTATCGGAGAGGGTTCGCAAGAACCCGTTGGAGGACAGGTGCTTGCAGTGAGTCAGGAGCCTAAAGCCAAGGGAGAGTCGCTAACGATTCTGGAGCCGCCATCGACTAGTCAACAGGTAAAATTTTCTCCTTCTTCTCTTGCTTCTCAATCCTTGGTATCTATCCCTGTCTCAACGGCAATCCCTGCCATGAGTATTGGCCCTCCGTTTCCCACTTTTAATCCAACACATGCAATATATTTTGCCCAATTCTCATAGACCACTCCACCCGACTTTACTCCTCCACGAACCCTTACACCAACTATTTCCGCTCAGGCTCTCCTTGCCTCACTTTTCGAAGGTGTGCCCTATGCGGGCACCCCTACTTCTGCTATTGCTACAGATCCTCTTCTATCACAGCAGGCTAACTTCGCAATGACAACTCCTTCACCATTCTAGCCCATGATTCCTTCTTCTGATTCACCAATTGAGCTGTGGCAAGTGGCAAGCCCTTCTACTGGTTCTCAAACCAAGCTTTGGAATGTGCCCCACTTCTCCCTGCAAACTGTCACTCTCCAGAAAAAGAAAATGCCCGAGCCTATCAAAATTACCTATCCATATGCCCTACCTTCTGGTGCTCCTTTCACAGGTAGTCTAGTTTCGTCGCTAGCCGAATTCATGGTGCAAATTGACTGCGAAAAGGAAGCATGTGCAAGTAGAATACAAAATTGCAAGGAAAAGGATGAAAAAACTTCTATAGAGCCAAAAATACAAACTCTTTATGATGAGACTCGGCAAGAGCTGAAGTTGGCAACCATTTACCCAAGAGTAACCAAGCCACAGGGGGGGATGCGCCCGGAAGACTATGAAATATATGCGGTAGGGATTGAAATGAAGGTGACCCGACCGTAGGATAAGGTTGAGATTATGGAGGAAACACAATGGGTGGTCACCTTCGACTTCCTTAAAACTGGTCACCAGTTAAAGAAAAAGGATGAGAAACTTAAAGCAATAAAGGAAAGAGCTAGCTTTTTGGAGAAAAAAGAGAAATCCCTGGAGGCAGATGTTGCACGTATGATAGAAAGGGAGTTGGCAACAGAGAATGAGAAGAAAAAACTTTAGGATGAGCTTGTGAAAGTTCAGACTATCGACCCTGCTATGATAAATGAGCTGCATACTAAGAATCAGGAGGCAGAGCAAAATTTGTAGCTAAAGAATGAAGAACTGGAGTGACTTCGCCTTGAGTATAGTCAAGGAATAGCACAAAAGAATGAGGCTTTGGAGCACCATCAAGCTCAATATAGTAGTAGAAGTTACAAGAAAAAGAGGTTGAATTTGAGGGCCTAAAAGCTCAATTAGAGCAAGAGCTTCAAGAGACAAAGTCCTCTTTGGACATGCACTTAGCAAATCACTCCCAAGCCAAGGAAAATTGGAATAAAGAAATGAGCAGCTCTGCGGAGCAACTGGCGTCTGAGAAAAGGAAAAGAGCAGAGTTGGCTGATGCCATTAACTCGAAGGACATAGAGATCGCTTCTCTTAAAAGCTCTCTCTTGTCCTCTCCTGCACAACCGGATATTATTCTGTTGGTTAGGAAATTGTACATTTCTCATTGGGAAAAGATTAAATTTTTTTGCCTAGCACTGCAGCCCACCCTCTAATTCATTGCCAAGGCATCAAAGCTGAGCCAGGAGGCCCATGATATGATTGAGTAGTTCCCATGGTTTATCTTGGAAAAGGTTCCAGAAGCAAAAGATATGCTCGCCGAGCTATACTCGGTCTTTGATGAAAACCTCGCTAGGGCAAGGATTGAAGATCGGGATGTTATTTCCCAGACAACAAACAAGTTTATCCATTTCCACTCTACCTTTTAGCTCACTAAAGTGGCTGCAGCTACTCTAGACAAAATGCAGGAGATTTTCTCCAAGTTGAATAGGATGGGTTTGTCGTCCCCGTTCCTTGAGAATGGCTCTATTGCTACGACTAAGCGGATTGCAAAAAGAGTTGAGGAGAAGGAGAATGATCCAGATGCTTTCAGGGATTTCAGTCATCCTCCCACCACAACCGACATTGAGGGAGTTATTCATCTGCTTGCATAGCTACTACTTCATTGTGAAGCAGGGGCCGACTTACCTGATGCACTGCCTCATAAAGAAACGATTGATCTAAGCGAAGCACATGATAATTTACGCAACATAGTAAGACCATCTGAGGATGAATGGTCACCTCTGCAGGCTGCTCTTTCCAATCTCTGATTGCATTACTTGATGAAATGGAGCTTTGGTCCGTAAACCAGAGAAATTTTGGGTTCTTCGTTCCTCAAGCGAAACGCCCTTGGTAGTCGCCAAAAGCTGTGAATAAACATTCAACGAGCTCCCTTTGGGTGTATTTTACTCTAAGTATCAGCCTGCACATCACAAGAAATCCACTTGGCCTTTGTCAAAGTCTGCTTCCCCTCCATGTGTCTACTCTGTGCACCCCGAGGGTTTCCCTTCCTTTGCATCTTGGGAATCCCCGCTATACTTCCACGTGTCGTAGCTGCGGGCCATTTTTAATTGTTCCTTTTTGCTTCCTCATCGGGCTTCGCTAGAGTGCCACGAAGCTCTCATTCCCAAAGAATTTGGCGGGCCCCATAATTGTTGTCTACGATGCACTCTTGCTATGTGTCTACTCTTCGTAAATCTTTTAGCGAGAGGATGAAATAACGACCGCGGGCAGCGAAATGCTGCCATGCGTCTCTTTTGCACCTAGCCAATGATCGTTTCCTCCACTTTTGGATAGAGCTCTACCCCACTCAACACGTGTAGCCTTGGCAAAAGTCTTCAGCGGTGAGAGATAAAGGTTCACACAGGCAGCGAAATGCTGCCATGTGCCTATTCGGCAGATCTCATTTTCAGGTGATGAATCAGGCAAACCAAATGTTGTGATTGGCTACCACATGTCATAATCATTTGCAGAGGATGGTGACACTTGCCTGTTTAACCTTGTCGGGACCACCACCATCATTTGTAGGAGATGCACCTAAGCCTAGAATGACCAAATGCTTGGTTTCAAATCTTTTATGTTGCAACGGCTTGGGGAATATTCTTATTTCTGCATCATTGCCAAGGATCGCGAAATCTTTTTTGTTGCTGCTCTCCGAAGCGGTGGGAGTTTTTTGCTATATATACTTTTCTCTGTTGAGAGAAAAGAGGCCAAAATTTTGAAGGAACACTGGTTTTAGGAAAACATGCCTAGCCTTTATTACTATTTCATTTTATTGCAAAAGACTTTTAGACTGTGCCAATTGTTCGGCCTTTCTGTTCTTTCATGCTATTTGATTAAACTGTAAACTGTGCTGCTATTGTCTGGATATTCCATTTGAGAACTTCTATATATATTGAATGCAAGTTTTTTGATCTAGATCATGTCTAATGACTCTTCTTGGCAGTAGGAATGTATGCAATGCTATTTTATGTCAATGAATGGATTGTTTGTGCTTTAATTTTTCAGTTTCTGCTTTTCTAGAACACTACAAATACCAATCGGGCCCTTAGATCTATGATTTATCATGCCTATCATTAAGTCTTGGCGCATCGCCTTAGGTTAGACTTTATTTTATTTTATATGTTTCCTTTTCCCTTTCCAATACCCCATTATAAAAGAAGTTGGCTTCTCTAAAATCCTGGAGGTCACTCAATTTAGCACAAAAGGTCCCCCATAAACTGAGTTTCCCATAAGACATTGTTACCTTGTCAAATTTTGGTATCAACAGGTGCTATGACAATAACTGCTCCAATGATAGGATCTTGGACCTACCCTTTATCCTCTTCCACTGGGATCTCTTCCTTGACACTGTTTTTGTTGACGAGCTCTGCTTGTCTCACCCCCATGACACCTTTGATCACCAATGACACCCTCATCTGGATCTGTGAATTAGAGAGGTCTCTTACGAACCCACCATGCATCATAGTCTTAGTGACTCTTTGATCTTCTTTCTCATTGACCTAGATCCACTGAACTTGTGCCAACTGATCAAACTCTATCAGGGCAACTTGTGGATAGGGCATAGGCCCTTGATCTACTATCTCTCATATCATTCATACAAATATGGCATGATATTCATTAGTTGGAACATCCTATTTCTCCCCAAACTACGTTTGAACTCTATTTGGAAGATATCTCTCTTGTATATATTGAGTGTTGCCAATGAGCCACCAGGTCTATTGATAGTATGGAAAATGATCACCATCATCCTCCCAAGCGTCAATTTGGAGCCATGGTCATGACTTGAACTCTACTATGTCATCTACCTAGCGCCTCCATTGGTCCATGTGCCCTAAGTGAAAATTATAATATTTGTACACCATCAAATAACCGACTTCCTACACTACTCTGATTGGTCTGAGCATGGCAATGTGCTCCTAGGTCTAGATATGAAGAAGAGTAACTCTAGTAGAAAAGATGGTAGCAGATATATACACCACCTGGTGCATATCATGATAAATATAGGCTAGGAAGAAGGGGCCCCATGTAAAGACACATGCCTCCTCCATAATCCTCTCTAGGACTTAGCCACATCCTACGTCAAATCTCCTCAACCTCTTATTTTGCATAATTTGTCTGCAAATCAAACCAACTATAATGATGATAGTTTCATTGACCAAGCCAATATACTATCACAAATCAATCTACCCATCATCAACCTCCATCTTGTCATCTCTCATGACCCACTCCAAGGCCTCCTCATTGTGATCTACTTCATAGACCACCCTCTTGTCATGGATGGGTACTCTCAATATGTGCCACATGTCCTCTAGTGTGATAGTGGCCTCCCTAATGGGTAATAGAAATGAGGATATCTCTAATCTCCACCTCTCGACTAATGCAATCATCAAGTCTAGGTGAGCCATAATCTTTGGTATATATGCAATGTAGTACAATCCCGCAACTGCAAGGAACTCCACCTCAATCTATGTAAGACCCGCCATCCTATCTAAAACCTGCTATCGTTGCTCTCGTATTAAGATAGGGTCTAGAACAACCTGCAAGCATAGCATTCACAATGTCAATTTCTCAAATTTTGTAAAAAAATCTAAGTTTGAATGAGCCTAAGGCAACAGTGAGCTTTTTTCAAAAGTGTCAGTCTATCATTGTCAAAAGCGAACCTTTTTTTTACAAAAGTGTAATTTTCCCAAAATATATGTGATCATTTTTTCAAATGCATCGTGAGAGCATAGTCAAATGCATTGCTCAATTTTCCTATCACGATGCTATTGTGATAGCATGACGTGCCACATCGATCTTCATAAGCAACACATCAGGTTTCATACGCATCACTTTTAAAGTGATACATTTGTTGAACTAACTTTTTTTGTACTTTTGACTGCCTAGAACTACATGCAAACAAAGAAGGGTTAGTCACATACTGAGTCACCTACTTTGGTTGGTCATTGGAACTGATGGACCACCTCTATACAATGTGGAACTCAAACTATGGGTGCTATAGTGATTAGGTCTCATGAAGGTGTTTGGAGGGAAAAATTTCTCAGAGCTCTATAATCTCTAAACTCTCAAAGTGAAAATGAGGTTGAAATGAAACCAAATGTATATATATGACCCCCAAACCCTAGGGTTTTTCCCTCTAACAAAATTTTCAACCTTGGTTATCCATCTTGATCAATTTCTAGGATCCCTAGGGCTTAATTTTTCATCCTCTTCTCCGCAAAACTAGTCCCATCATCCTATTATGATCCTGATTGGAAAATTTATTTTTCAATCAATCTCTCAAGGGCGTAGCCTACCATCCTTCCTTTGTCCACTGGGGCATAGTGGAGCATCAGGTAAATTATTAATTTTTTTAAGCAAGATCAAGTCTTTGAAACAATGTAATAGGTACATTGTCTCAAAGAGGGGCAAAATGTAGGCACCTAAAATTCTCTGAACGTATCACACATCTCAATTTTTCCTTTTAACACCATTTTCCTCATTATCCCTTTTTTCTCATTTAATCAAATAATTTCCAATTATTTGATTAAATTCATTAATTTCCTCTATTAATTGAATAATTAATGTTATTTGATTAATTCATCATTTTTCAACAGTTCTCACTAATTTCCCCATAATTAAATAATTTTGAATTATTTAATTAAAATTCAATTTTTCTCTTCCCACTGTGATTATATAATTTTGATTATTTAATTAATTCTGATTTTTCTTCAATCCCACTTGATTAAATAATTGTAAATTATTTAATTAAAAACACTAATTCTCTCTCATCCTCACAATTAAATAATTTTCATAATTATTTAATTCACTAATTTTCCTCGAACTTGCATAAAGAATATTCCCTTTTCAAAAAGAGAATATTCCCAATTTAAATATCTTCTTCCCTCCAATTCAAAATATCTTTAACCAATTCCATGAAAATAGGGAAATTTTGGGCTCTCATGGAATCTCATCCATTGATCTCCTTGATTTCCTCTCATCCATTGATCTTCAATTCAATCTCCACTGTTGATCAGACATTTTGAAATCTATAAAACAAGTCATTCATCCACGAAATTCATCACAAATTTTATAAGCTTGGGAATTCTTGAATTCTTGAGCAATCTTGAGCATTTGACCATCCTTTTTTGAATCACATATTCAATTAATCTTTTGCAATCATGGATTATGCAAAATTCGAGCAATCCACATCACAAATTGTTATCAATACATAATGGGATTGAAGGTTTGCATGATTTCTTAGATTTAATTATGTTTGAATTGTATTTGATTTACTTTAGTTTAAATCTTTGAAGCATTTACAAACAGATTTCATTGAGTATTGGTTATAATGATCTTAATCTTGTGAGTTTCTAGTATTTTCTAACTCTAATGGCTTCAATTATGTTTCCTAACCATCACTCATATTTCTCCTATGACAAAAACAATCAAAATAGAAAAATCAAGCAACAATCATATTAGGGCATAAGAGAGCTTAAACCTTCAAGGATTTTGATGAAAATCAAGTATACGAAAGCCCTCGATGCACATATTTCCCCTAGTTGATGGGTTTAGATTGGTGCTCAATGAAATTTCAAGAGCGTAACATTACCAAATTGCTTAAAAGATGTAAGATCCTCAAAAATTATTGTTTTTGGCATATGAAGTGAGGAATGGTGGATGGAGAGCTAGGATTGAGGGAGATTATCAAGGGTTGGGGATGCATGTGACCTCTCAAGCCATGAGATTGTACCAAGTGGCACAATGTGAGGGCTTGAGAGGTGGATTGGTACTTGGAAGGTACCTTGGAAGATGGGGAAGATCTTTGTCATAAAGGCCTTCCTTTCCAACATTCCTAAGGTATGGGATGAAAAGGAATAAAGGAATTTTAAATTCCTCAATTGTACTTTTGGGACAAGGACCCATGTGGGGTTCATTTCCCAAAAGGAGAAATCCTTTAAGGCTTAGAGGACAAGGTGGATGGGTATTAAATGGAAAGAGGATTAGCCCTTTCCAAATCTTAGGATTAGGAATGTGCAAGTGATTATGAGATGGGTTAGGTGAAGATTATGATTAAAGGTGAATGATTAGTAGAGCAAGTGGGAAAGTGTGGAGGATATAACACCTCTTAATCCATGACTAAGTGTGTGCACATAGTTAAGAGATGGATTAGGATTAATATTAGGAGGTAACGATAAATGATTAAGGATGGGACATGAGGTGATACAAAATGGAGAACTAAATAAATTTTATTTAATTCATGTGAGGGGATGTGTGAGATAATTAAATACATAGTAATATTTATTTAATTTGGAGGATGAAAGGGTAATGCAAATAATTGAATTGATTACTTACTTCAGGACCTTAGAAGAATAAGGGTTAAATTGATAATATTAATTAAATAATTAAGATATTATTCAATTAACGCTAATGAAGGGGAATCAGGTGAAATATTGGATTAAATTGACCAAATGTAAGTGGTCGATTTTGGGTGTCTACATGGACAACAAATAGGCACAATTAAGTAAAAAAAAATTCACATGGATTCTCACATGGATGCCTATCCATATCCAATCAAGAATGTAACTTCTTGGTGATCTTTGACTCCCTGATGAAATACAAATAAACACCAAACAACCTCCCACAATTGGACGCCCAATGTATGACCTTTAACCTTCTATAATTGGATGTATAAGAAGAATATTTTGTCCATTATTCTATGTAAATCCCATCTATTTAATCACCTCTTTAAAATATAATTACAATACATATTATTTAATGCTTTTCTCTCATGTCCCCTAGAGCACATTCCAAGGAATATGGAGACATATGAATGTCATAAGAATGCAAGGTTAATGTCACCTTTTCCTAGCACTAATCCAAGGCATGAAGAAACAAACATCTACCCTCCCCTTTGCCAAGAAATAATTGCTGAACTTACTAAGGAAAAAATGGATGAGGAAAGGAATAAGTGTGCAATTACCCATATCATATTAGAATCTATTGGTTATTTTTCTTGTAAACCAGGTTTGTCTCCTATTCTACCTATGGATTAGCCAACTCCAATCAAGGGCAGCTCGGAGGACCTGGACCAACTGACAAGATCAAAAGATCTTTTGCACTTTAGGCTCTGCAGAACCAGGGCGGGTATACCCATACAATGCCTCAAATAAGACTAGACATTGCTTTTTATAGCAGATGACTCCTGATGCCAAGTATTGAGAACCTCAAATATGGCTCGATTCTCAGTAACACAATACTTGCAGCAACCAGGAGGTAGGGAAAGACATCAAACAAGATTGATTAAATAAAATGATTGATCTTGAGCAAGAAGACTAGAACCCTAAAGATATACAACAAATATTAGATTAGTGCCATTATTCTTGGGCTAGGAGTCACAATAACCTGCAAATAGAAGGAACCATTACTCTGGACATTAAAATATGTGTGAAACTAACCTAATTAATCCCACAACAAGTGATCAGATCTTAAAGACTACTTATCAAATCCTTCAATCATACATATAAATTTCTGAGATGATAAAAGCAATTTAACCTGTTCCTTGAACATGAGCTATTATCAAAACAGACAATGCAAGAAAGTATTACAAAGGCTAATGGAATGATCCTTGATCAGTTTCATTAACAATTCACATGTACAATCCAAAGGAGAGACTCAAAGACCTAAACAAATACATTCAAGTTCATACATGTGTCCAAGACCTTACAATTTACAGACTACAAAATCTAGACCTCAAATTCTGACAATAGTTTGACACTGTGACTCAGTGCTCTTTCCTTCAGAATTGGTTCTAATTCCTGGCCCCAGACCTTTTCAAATGATTCAGAAATTCCTTTTAAATAGTCCAAGGATCACCATCCAGCTCAGAGCCACATCAACATGCCACGTCAGACCCCAACTGCATCGTGACCAATCAAAACCCTCACTGTGACCTTCAACAACTTCTCTGGTCACATAAATTCCTCTGGTCGGATCTATGTCAGGAGGGACATTCCCACATGGGTAGAGATCAATCAACTTGCACCAAATCTTCCGCCAAATCTGCACGTCCAGACTCGAGCCATGCCGTCCTTGTCCCAGAGCTGCGTCGCCATGAATGCTAGCTCAGCGGAGCCAGCGACCAACTTACTGTCGCCATGAATGCTCCAGGCTTTTGTTTTTCGCGCGCACCGTCAATACCAAACCCTGACTATGGTCTAGTTTGAAACTCGACCGTTGATCGTCCATGATCAGACGACCGCTTTTAAATCTCCATCAGCCGTTGAAGCAGGCTACCACCTATGACTCCCGTGCCCACCATCGATCACCTGAGATCAGACAGCCATCACATTCCTTGCAGGATGTATTGATCGATCACCTTGTATCGGCGAGCTGAACGAGAGCCCTTGATCTCTATCATCGGCCACCGTGGGCCATTGATCTATGTGGTCCTTTGCATGGCATACCTGACATTCGTCCATTGATAACCATCGAGCACCTGTATCATTCTGATTAAAACATCACCATTCACATTTGGCACATGCACATTTGTGGCCTTTAAGTTGCTCGGGTTTTACCTTACCGCATCCTACAGCTCACCCCACACTGGACACGTGGCACAATCTCGCTAAAGGTAAAACCACAACCAATAACAGTCGCGCAGAGGGCGAGGGCGGAGAAGTCGCGAAGAGATGGCCGTGTCGGCAAGAGATCACAATGTTGGTGAGACTTCATACCGACAACCTTCGCACTTCGTCAGACAGGTGGGTCGGGAAGACCGGGCGCACTCGGCAAGACATCATAGCGAAGTCACTCCCATATCGGTGAGAGATCGCAGAGTCAGGTAGACATCTCATAGAACATTCCGTATCTTGCCGAAACATCCTGAGCTCACAATAGATTGCCAAGACATTAATGATCTCACACCGACTAAAACCTTTTTCCTTTTGTGCATCGCTATAACATTAAGATATCGGGAAGACCTCCTGTAGAGCACACCATGTCTTTCCAAAAGTCTTCATTCACTTGTGTGTCGCTGAGACAATCAAAACCTCATGCCGACGAAGACCCTTTATGTTCCACTGGCGAGACCGAAGGTCACTCGCCGAGACCTCTCGAATTCGGCAAGACATTATATCGATAGCCACAACTCACGCCGATAGACTTCCATATGCTCTTGTCAATGAGACCAAGAGGAGTTCACCGAGATGTTACATTGAAAGCTCCAAGTTTGGCCGAAGTGAATCCCATATGTTATGTCGGCGAGACAAAGACACTTCACTGAGACCTATTTCGAAAACCCAGACTCTTGCCGATACGCTTCCATCCACCATCAGTTGGTGTGACCTTGCAAATTCGCTGTGACTTCACACCGATGGCATAGCGAGGGGCGGCAAAAGGATTTCAGGGAAACCAAGGGGAGTTGGGAAGACCTCACCCCGAGTGGACTCCGAAAACCAAAGGGAAAAGCACATCGGCGAGACACAAAGGAGTCGGGGAGACATCTCCCCGACACAACCAACATAGGCCGACGGAAAAGAGACCTCGGGGAGACAACACGGGGTCGCCGAGAGGTAATCCCAAGCGCCAAAGGTCATAGCGAAGGCAATGCGGGGCCGGTGAAAATGGTAGCTAGGGGCTGGTAACGAATGGAAAATGGGGGTCGGGGGAACCATTTAAGTTAAAATGAACCAGGCGGACAGGAAAGACACGGAGTCGGAGACGGGACAAAAGGAGAACAAGGAAGCTGCGAAGTCGGAGGAAAAATGGAATCAGGAACCTCACAAAAAGTTCCAAGACAAACCCCCGACTCGGTTCCACCCTCGCCAAAAGCAAAAGGAAAACAAAGCGAGCAGAGCTGGGGTCGGAGAAAAACCCGAAACCATAAGCATGAGAAAGGTTCCAAAACCGGTTTCCATTCTGGTTCCGCCTCCGCTAGGCAAAGAAAAACACAAGGCAAGGAAGAAAAGAAAGATCTAGCCATCTGAGACATGAACACTTAGCACGCTGAGCTCAACCCTGGTGGGAGCCCATTTACCCCACGTGCCAAAATGATAGAAAATTCCCAAGCTAAAGATTTGTTAGGAAAATCAAAGGCAAACAACTGGAAAATGAGAGACAACCAAAATAGGCACTAACAGAATCCAACATCAACCCACTCAAAAATATATAAAGTGATATCAATGCCTTTATCATTTTTTCCCACAATGGCCTAATCTCACCAAAAACCTCGAAATCCAAATGGATCAACTTTGAACAACAAATTCTTCAAATACAACTTCCTAGGATGCTCTAATGGATATAGATGGCACAATAAGAGCTCAACTAGAGGCACTTCATGTTTAGTTATAGAAGGTGGAAGATCAACGAGAGAAATAAACATCCAATTTAAACAATTAAGGGAGTTAGTAAGTTTGTGGTTGACACCTGTAACAAGTTCATCTGAAACACACAAAAGTTGGCTCAACAGATTCAAATTCCCACCACCTTGCTAGAAGTAGACAAGCTCCTAACACAAATCAGTGTACAAAATCACCTCCTCCAACAAGCTAAAGTTCAATGAGACTTGGTACCTTCACCTACGTTTAGGAGATTTACAAAATTATCCTTCTAGAAAATTAAATCAATTTAAATGTCTTGATGAAAATACATAGTTTTGAAAGGGGGGATGATGTTGGTAGGAAAAATGATAGAGATAAGGTAAAATACAAAAAATCATATTGCAAACCACCGCCTAAAGGTTGTGGAGCTCAAGGCTAATAGGACACCTAAAGGAAAAGATTTAGTTTGTAAGGAATACACCCCAAAAGGAGGATATATGTATGAGATAAAATAGAATATAATAGTAGTAGTAGATAAAAGAGAGATTAGATAACAAAATAATAGATATAGAATAAGACTATATAAGGATATGTATGAATGAAAAGATAAATATATGATGTATACAAACAACCAATAGAATGATGAGAATGTAAGATAAAGCATATCAATATACTGAAATTTATCAAGTTGTATACTATGTTATGGACTATTTATTAACTTCTGGTTATGAATTATCCTAATATCTTGTCTAATTTGACATTGTAACTTAACCTTTGATTCCTCTCCTATTGGTGACATTGGGGTATAAATACAACATGTAGAGAATACTTGGGACACATAACTCTAATATGTGGCTTCCCACTTTTCTTGCTAACAAGAATAAAAAACCTTAGGCCCCTCATAAGTGAGCACACATACAAAAGAATAAAAAAATAAAGAGAAGCTTGCCACAAACAAACTCCAAAAGATCACAAAATTAAATAAAGATGGAACAAGAAAATAAAGGAAACAAATACCAAGGTGAATGATAGAGAAAGAAGGAGAACAATGGAGGATGGCTTTTTGTCTCCGACGTTAGAGCTCTCTTTCTCCTCCGACTTGAGAACTAAATTTGTTGTTCAAACCTTAACTTTCTAAAAATTTATAAGTCAAATAACACCTCACTAACCAACTCACTAGTCATTGTGAGGTCCAAATCAATGCATATTTGTTTCATTTGTTTAATTGGTTGCATTTAAAAACATTCATTCACTCACTTGAAATCATGTTGAAATGTGAGAAGGATATCTAGATTAAAGAGCTCAAAGGAGAATATTTTTATATTTGTCTACTTGCGGCATCATCCTAGGGCCATTGTATGCTTGCATGTTGTCTTCAAATTTTTTGTGTAAAGTTGTAAAGCCAATCTATTAGGGATTTGACCAAGGAAAACTTGACCCTTGCAATTTAATAAATTACTCAAAAGGCATTTGTAAACATCATTTTCCCTTCTCCTATCCTTACATAAACCCAAACACTAGAAGTAAAGGAAAATAGATTTCAATTTGTAGAATTATCTCTAGTTAGATTTGTAACTTGCAAGTTTTGATATGCATGCTTGGTTCATGTCCACAAACTTGGAGATCACTTTTGCACTTGTAGAAGTGAACCTTAATAGTGTGCCATTAGATTCCTAGTTTAACAATAGATTGCAAAAGTTATGAACCTTCATGATTTGCTTCTTGACAACTAAATAAAGATATCTACATCAAATTCTTTTTTCAATATTATTGATAAATGTGGATTTTGAAAGAACCCAAACCCTTTTAGAATTTTTATCCAAACGTCATGGACAACCTCAAAAGACTAACAACCATAAACAACACTCCACAAGAGGTGGAAAACATCAATTTAGTTATTCTACACATTTCATTCAACATTTATTTCAATTATCAATCCCAACTTATATATCTCAATTACTATTTATTTAATCTAAATATTTATATAAAATATTTGTCTTAAAAATAATTATCAATAATCATATTTCAATTTAAACGGATAAACACAAAGACATTATCATTATCAATCATATTAAATTCTTTTGACCAAGGAGATCAATGACTCTGATTTTGGAAGATTTAGTAAATTCAATAATAAATTGGAGTTAAAACATTGTGATTTGATGTCTTCCCACTTTCCAACATATTTAAACATTTGAAATCCCCTTACATCTCATGATGTTGAGTGAAACCAAAGCAAATCTTGAGAATTTCCAACCGCCAAATTTGTTTCAGTTATGTAATAATGATAAGTCAGTGTATTAGCGTCCAAGGCGATTTACAGTCATCAAGTCCAAGAATTAGGCTTTGTCCCTAAGGAAGCCAAGAGTAATGGAAATCACTCTCAATTCTGTCTGCCATTTTCTTTTTCTGCTTTCAAGCAGCATCATCCATCCAGTTCCTCTGCTCTATATATGGCTAATAAGTTCCATGACCACAACAACAGAGCATCCCCATCAATAGCACTGAACAGAGTAGTAGTAGCTTTCCTTCACTTGTGCAATGCCTCAGCTTCTTACTATTCTTCATATCAGTCTTATGTTTATCTTGCTTTGGCCATTCATTGACCTCTCAGCTACAGCTGCTGCTGCAACTCATAACCCTATACTACCATCCTTACAAGGCAGGCCTGTAACTGATCAGTTCAAAACAATGAAGTTTCGCCAAGGCTATTCCAATCTTTGGGGTCCCCAACATCAAAGAGTGTCAAAAGATGAATCCTCTGTCACTTTAACATTAGACATATCTTCAGGTAACACCCACCATTCCAAGTTTCTCCATCTTTATTTAAGATGTCTGCCAATGCAATGAATAGGTGCTTCATCCCATTGTATCTCAAGGTCTCTGTTCAACTTCATTCACTCATTGTTTTCTTGTTGGGTGCAGGTAGTGGATTCAAATCAAAGAAGACCTACATGTATGGTTTCTTTAATGCAGCTCTGAGGCTCCAGTCAGGCTACACTGCAGGAATTATCACTTCTTTCTATGTAATCTCAAAGCTCTTTATTTGTAGGAGATAATATGTTTTAGAATTTATGAATGTTGTTTAAAATGAGTGTAGCCAGGATGATGTAAGTACTTCATACTCAAGTTGATGAATTTGACAGTTTTGTAATTTGATAATAATATGTTGTCCATGAATAGTACATTTTACCGGTTTCAGGCAAATTCACTGTCAGCAATTCACCTCCAACAATTCATCACTATGACAAATTTATCTCTAGAAAAATTCACCACCAGCAATTTCCTAATTCTATATGCGATGAATTGCTGGTGGTGAATTTTCCATGGCAATGAATTGTTGGAGGTGAATTGTTGGCAGTGAATTGCTGACGGTGAATTTTCCTGAACCTGGGAGAATAAATGAGTATTGCCTGGATAATGCAAGCATTTCATACTTCAAATGGGTGTAGCCAGGATGATGCAAAGCACTTCATACTTAAGTTCATGAATTTGACAGTTTTGTAATTTGATGATAATATGTTGTCCATGAATAATACATTTTACCATTGAAGGTTTCATTTTGGGGGAAATTATTAATCTGGGAAAATAAATGCAGCTGTCAAACAATCAAGTCTACGAGGGATGGCATGACGAAGTAGACATAGAGTTTTTGGGAACAATACCTGGAGAGCCTTATAAACTGCAGACCAATGTGTATGGAAATGGTACAGGAGATGGATCTCATCTCACAGGCAGAGAACAGCACTTTCATCTGTGGTTTGATCCAACCAAAGACTTTCACAACTACAGCATTTTGTGGACACCTCATCAAATCCTGTAATTCATTCTTCGTCCTCTGGGCCCATTACTTATCTTTTTTCATCATCCTGATGATGAGTGTGATCATGTTGATAAAAACATTAAAAAATATAATGCTCAAGATTTCTGGATCAATTGTGTGCAAATTTTTTACATCAACGTTTCGGATCATACTCCAGATTCATCATCAGGATGTCTGATGATGGATCATGGAGTATGGAACATCCTGATGATGGATCTGGAGTATGAACTGAAAATTTGCACATAATTGTTTCAAAAATTTTGAACACTAACTATTATGAACTGTAGAAACAAAATGTCACTAACTAAAAAATTTACTAACTCATTTACATGGACTGAAAAAATCATGCCCACCATATATTTGTGCTGTAATTTGAATGTGGTTACTGTTGTTACAGATTTATGGTGGACAGTATTCCAATAAGGAGATTTCCAAAGGTAAAGAGCCTGGGAGTGCAGTACCCCTCAAAGCCAATGTCTGTGTATGCAACCATTTGGGATGCCTCTGCCTGGGCAACAGACGGAGGGAAATACAAAGCTAATTACAGTTATCAGCCATTTTTGTCCACTTACACTAACTTCATGATCAGTGGATGTTCTCAACCGGGTAACGTGGGCAAAAAATGTGCCCATGGGTATTTGGATTCCTTCATCTCTCCCAAGCTGAATAAGTTTCAAAGGCATGCACTCCAATTTGTGCGCAAAAACTATATGATTTACGATTACTGTCAAGATTTTCAGCGATATCCCAATGGAATGGCCGAGTGCCCACCCTTCTCTAAGCATTCTCTCCTCCCTTGAAATATATGGAGGGAAGAAATAATTATAGAGGGTGAGACTGCCTATTTATATTATATTTATCCTGTTGTATGCAAATCCTCTGGTCTAAAACTTCCATTCCGGAATAAGCAAGGCCGGCAAAATATTTCATAATTTGTTCAGCTGCACGAAATTGAATCCTTAATATCGTGCAGTGTGTACATTGCATGGGGGCTTTTGCTGTGATTGAGTTCCAGACAACCATTATAAACTGTAATTACAGAGAATTTGTTAATTGGTTGTTTGGGAAAAGTTTACTGCAATCACAGTTTGTTATTTGAGGCATCATTATGTGGGGCATCTAGAATTTTAGATGGCAAACAATCAATCTACTGTTCTAATGTTGTTTGTGGCTACTTGAGCATGCAAGGACCACTAGTTGAGCCCTTAATTTGGAAAATAAGTAAATGCAACCATTATATATAAAACTGCTTGCAAATTACATAAAAGTAATACATTAAAATAAAAAGATTAGGAATAAACAACTAATAATTTTTGTATGATTTGCGGAATGGTCATCATCCCTTGGGAGTAGGAGGAGTCGCAAACCCCTAAGGCCATCCTTTTCAATGGCCTTAGAGAAGAAAATTTAGTTATGGCTATTTTGACTAGTAAAGAGGGAATGACATTATTCCAATCAAATAGAATAATTTGTTGGGTGCTTGTATTCCAAAAGATTTAAAAAAAAGATGGGAGATCTATTGATAAAAAGTTAGATTAAATATGGAATCATTAGATCAACTCAAATACAAATAATTACGTAGTGAAATTGGGTACATGGTGGCTTTAGACCCCTCAACTAAGGCAAGATGGTTGACATCCAAGTGTTGGAATAAAGCATGTTTATCCAAAGTAAGCACCTTTGCGAGGATGACCATTTATGGGAAAATGCTAATGCACAACTTTGTGGCTCTAGATTTGCTCAATATTATTATGAATAAGTTAGACATGGGATAACACATACACACATTACACTTGTGAGACCTATGTATGAATAAATCACTCTTGCTCAAGTGGCAAAAGCCAATGGAATGAAGTGTCTAGAGGATTACCCTCTTTGCAAGTAAGGAGTGTTATAGTGTCAACGACGTTTATGCACAAGGTAGTTGTTGTGTTGATTTGATCGCTCAGTTCATAATAGAGCTTGATGATGATGATTGTGTTGATGATTAGTGTTGTCATGGGATTGTGAGATCAACCTCTAGAAAAACTCTAAAGATATGTTATGAAAAATATTGTGTGGTTGTGTGTCTTGTTAGCATAGATTATGTTTATATCTTAGTGATCATTGATGGGAAAGGTGTTTAGCTAGCAATGGCTACTTTAATCAACTCTTGAAGATGAGCTCTCTCTCTCTCTCTCCCTCCTAGCCCTCCCCCTCTCCCTCCTAGAATTCTCTTTCTATATGTGTCTTAAAAAGAGAGTTTACTCCTAAACCTATTCTTGGTGAACTACTTTAAGTTTGGAAAAACTTCTCTAAGTTCATTCAGGATGGATTCTACCCAATCCTCTCAAACTCTAGGATATATGAGCCTAATGGTGGGAGAGAGAAGAGATAAATGTGCTCAATCCTAGTGTGTTAATTATGATATGCAATTAACTTTCTTAGCTTTTTTTTTATATTGAATTGCTTGCTTGATTGTTCTTGTTTTTCTTGGTTTACCTTGCTTTTCTTGTCCTATTAGCAAGAATTTTGTTTGCTTTGTTCTCTCATTTTATTGTTTGTTTGTTTGTTTACCTTGGCATTTTAGTAAATAACTTGATTGCTTGTTGCATTGAATGAGAGTAAATAAATGATTAATCTAAATACAAGAAATAAACAACTCTCCATGTTTTGGTATTTTCTCAAGTAGAAATGTGATCTAATTAACAAAATAAATGAAATAAGAATGATTATAAATGCATTGCAATATGAACAATTTTTGTTTTGTTATGCAAATGATTGTTTTATTTTAATTTGTTGATTTTCTTGTCTTGTTAGCAAGGGTTTATGAGATAAACTATTAAAAATGATTGCTAAATTAAAACTAAAATCTATAATATATTCTACAATAATCTAATATAAAGAAGTAAATAAATCATATCTAACATGTGTTAATCTACAGTACAATGATAAAATTTCACCAATCTGGACAAGATGGAAAATAGTTTATTTGGACCTAAAATTATAGAAAAAGTATTGATAGTTGTTAGTGCCACATTTTTCACTAAGGTGATTTGAGTATTATTTTGGCACATGATTTGAGAATTTTTAGTTGGTGAGTGGTTGTAAGTGGTTAGGGTTTTGTTTATGACTAATTTGGACTTGCACTCACCAAAAATCTCTTAGAATCATCTAATTTCACCAAAGACACATGAAATTAACATAGAGAAAAATAATAACCATGAGAAATTTAATTCAATAGATCAAATCTTGTAAAGATCATATTTTCACATCATTTCAAATATTTTTCACTACAGATATCACATATTTTATAATGATTTCATGCACAAATTTGGGCATGATTGGTGAGGAATTTTTTGATAGGTATCTATGGTAGGATCCTTGTGGTAGTTGGCATGTTCTTCAAACTTAGGGGGTGAAATTTCATGATTGCATGATGTGTCTCTCTATGCTTACATTAATTTTTTGTGGTGTTTGAATTCTTTGAACCCTAATTCCCATGCCATCTCCAAGCCACTATTTCAAGAAACTTTTGTAGGTGTATTTCTATCTCAACACTTAAAACCTATAGACTATTAATGTTCAAATGTTTTCCTCCTCTTTCTTAGGGTTTTGTAGATCCTTAAAGGATGCTCTCCACATGGGGAATTTACCACAATGATAACTATGGCATGATAGATCTCTATGCCTCTATATTTTCACGTTTCCTCCTTCGTAGCTTATGACTTAGGTTATATATATATATATATATATTGGGGTTTTTCATTGATTCAAATGGTTGGCCACTTTGCATTTTCAAAGAAAAAGGGTACAAAGCTTCCTAAGGTTTCCATAGTTTCTTGTTAGTCCATTGTTAGGGTTTCATTCAAAACCTACATAAGGGTGGCCACCAATAGCAAATATCTATAATTATATGTCTCCTTGATTAGTTATAAATATTTTGAAAGGTTTTGAATATCAAAATATGATAGGTTTCTTTCTATTTAAATAATTTTCTTCACCACATTTGGTAGTGTAAATCTAACAAAGGTTTGATAAATATCATAGAATTTTAAATCAATGCAAATGTATTCTTTTGTTGATCATTTATGTGTTGCATGAGAATGTTTATAAGTTTGACTACGAATTATTAAGTAGATGTGTTTACATAATATCATATTCTTGCTACAACTTTTATCTAATATTTTAATGGTTGTAGATGAAATTGTTGCCCAATAAGTAATTGGTCTTGAAAACTCAAGCCCCCTACATCAATTTCATAACATAAAAGAAAAATTTCCAGTAGAAGTTAATAAATATGAATAGAAAAATGTATGTTGTTCATGATTTATTATTAAACATTATAAGGAAAACTTTAAATAAAACTTAATTGTAATACGCTCAAAGAATCATTTTCAATATATCTATACTTTGTCAATATTTATAGAAGTGTAAATGAAGCCATCACAATAGAGTGAAACAACGTAATCATCCATTGATATATGTGTAAAGTATTGATTAGTTATATAGAGGTCATTAATTACAACTAATCACTCTTGACCTGGTGAAAGTTATCAGTGTCAAGTGTGTAGCTGGGTACAACTATTATTTATTATTTTGGTTGTCCATTTTTTAATATTTTGAATACCTATTATGGTATACCTCTAGGATTAACCTCCTTATTTAAAAGTTGAGATCAAAGAGTAGGAAATATTACCCACTCTCAAAGTTAACCTAACCATCTTGAGTCTATCGATGATTCTTTGTTTCCCTTCTTGAAAATAAACCCCTTGAAGGAAGAGAAGAGCTCTAGGATTTGTGAGAGTGGTTTTGGGTCCTAACACCTTAGTCACCTATGCAATTTATTTTTACCAAGGAAATATATTTAGTGGCTTGACAATATTAAATTTGTGTCATATTTCATGAAGAGAAATTTTTAAACATTTAAAGCTACTTTTGTATTATATGCTAGTTTTCCAAGTTGGGTAGAACTTTATATTTCTTGAACCAATTTTACAACCTTGGGAATAAATTTTAAGTTGTTTTGCCACTATTTTCATGTTAGGAAAAAAATTGTCCACTTAAGCTAGCTTAATGTTAATAATAAAAATCATTCACTTGTGCCACTTTTAAGTCCCTTGGTAGAACTTTATGCCACCTTTTCAAGTGTTTTGAAGAAATATTTGATGGCTTAGCCACTCCAAAAATGTGTCTATCTCATATGAGGTGAAAATTTAAGTGAATTCATAAAACATTATGCTACTCTTTTTTTATGAATAGGGGAATTGATTGCAATCATTCATTATCTCAACCAAAGTAAAAAATTTGACTCTAAAAATAGCACCTCCATTTATTCATCCATTGGAATCTTATCTTACTAGGTTTCTATTTTTTGTTAGTAGCCACTATAAACATTATACTACTATTCCCATGCTTAAGATGGGAAGTAGAATATTATCTCACTCACATCAAGTTTAAAAACTTAGGTAAAAACATCATGTGACAAAACATTATCCAAATGTGTGGCATAAATCCTAAAGAGGATACTTCCTCTACTTGCAACAATACAAAAATGTTAAGACACTTAAATCAAGGTAAAAATTGCAATTCCCTTGAATGTCACATCCCAATGTTAATTCTTTTCATAGTGGGTGATTGCATGAGAAGTACAAATAAAATAAAATAATTTTGTTTTCAAAAGGAGAAGAGGATGGAGAGGGAGGTCTGTCCTCCATGTCATAATCGATGAATGGTGTTACCTCTCTCCCCATTTGATTTTGTTACAAAAAGGATAAGAGATGAAAAAAATGAATTTACTGAAAAGGCTTTATGAATTTTCAAACAAATGCCATTGGAAATGTGAAATATAGACTCCACAATCTTTGTCAACATCCTCCATTCCTGCACCATGATGAGATATTTTGAACACATCCATCAAGCAAAATAGATAGAGGGACTTTGTGAGGGATGATGCACAGAGGTGTGCAAAATAATTTTGAATGTATAGGAATTTTATATACCACTTTCTATGTCATTATAGGGAAGACCTATACGCAAAATTTTGGGAAAGGGCATTAGGATTATTTAATAAAGTTCCTCAAAGAAACATGGTCTCATGGAATGTAATGATTTTTAGGATATGTGCAATTGGGTGCTTTTGAAAGAAGCCTTTATGATTTTAAATAATACCTCATGAGATGTGGTCTCATGGACTACAATGGTTGTAGGATGTTCAAAAAATGGGTTTGTTGAAAAAGCCATCGAAAGTTTCAAGGAAATGTAATGGGTAGAATCTATAACCTTTGCAAGTGTTCTCCCTTCATGTGATAAATGAGAGATTTGAAATAGGTTACAAATGCCCATCAATATAGAAATATGATAGACATTATTCCCAAGAAATGGGGAATGCAAGTCGAGGTAAAATTTTATAATAATCAAAGAATATTCTTGAAGTTGCTAGGAAGGGCACTATGGATGGAGACACATAACACTTCAAATATGCTCTATAGGTATGCCCTCATTGAAGCTCATTATTTGGATAGAGGTACCAATGTTGTATAACTATAATATATTTTTTTGATCAATAAGAAGGTGATTTTATTAATAAAAAAGGAAAACATATTACAATACTAAACTCCTTGCAACAACCAGTTAATTTTTTTTTCCAACACCAGTAAACTCCTTTAGACAACTCCTACCCTGCCAACTATCTAAAAACAAACACATTAAAGTGTTACAGACAAGGAAGATTCACAATGAAGAACAAAAGAACAGAAGCACCATAGGAAAACTTGAGAACCAACACAAGCCATGATGGTGGGCTCAAGTTTTCCTTTTTCAGCTGAGACCTGAGAACCATTGCAAATGTATTATTCCTTTCTTTCTTTGATTTTTTTCCTTTAACCATTTGCTAGCTATCTTCTACCCTTGCTGCCACCTTTTTCCAATCCAAAGATTTAGCAACAAGATTCTTCAAAGCTCCATCCAAGCTTCCATTTTCTTGCTAACTCCATTCACCCACTTTTCGCTTCTCTATCTCTTTCCCTTGTGACCTTGTAGAGCCTCTATTCTCACGACATTCAAGAGTCACTACCCACTTTGTGGGGCTTAACTCTTTTTCTCCTTCAAGCTAGACAACATTATCACTATCACTAACCTGATTTCCTTTCTGGCCAGGTCACCAACATTTTGCAGCTGAAACTCCCTACTCCCCTCCTCTACAATCACTGACCCTTCCTGGTCTCGTTGTCTACTACCTTCTTCCACAACCTCCACCCCTTCCCGCCCTTGCTCCACCCTACTACACTCCAAAGAATTTAGCTGATTCTCCTCCTTTTTCTCTACTGAATAGTGCTAGGTACCAACATATTTCCACTAGGAGGCTGCTTTAGAGGCTCTGTGTTTTGCACATTGAGCTGCCAAATGCCCAGTTTTAAAGAAAACTCTGCATCTAAAAGGAATCCCTTCATAATCTAGGGGTTGCACCCACAAACCTTTCGAAGTCTTTAAATGAATTTCCTCAAGAGGGGCCTTTGTTATGTCCATTTCCACCAAAATCCATGCAAAGGTGGAATGCAAAAGGTTTGAAGATCCTTCATCCACCATTAAAAAAATCCCTAGAGAGTTCCCTACAGCCTCTAAAAATGAATCAAACCAAAAATGTAAGGGAAAGTTTGGAAGTCTCACCCAGATAGGGACCTTCTCAAAAACCTCAGTGGCTAGATTAAAAGTCGGGTGCCAAGGCTTTAACATAAGGGGAAATTTTTCTTCCCATTCCCAATGATACTCACACAAAACCTTGTTTCTATCCTACTCCTTTTCAAAAACCACTATGAAGAAGCATCTTGCCATGGGATAGATTTGGACAACCCCTTCTAGCAAGCCTTCCCATTGATGAGAAATCCACTGGTGGAGGTCTATTAAGCTTGGCCAAAAACCCCTGAAACGTCCAATTAGACCAAGCCCAGAAAAAACTCTTTCATTAAACAAGACTTATTGCTCCAACTCCTCATTGAGCACCATTGTGATAGACCTAGAAGATGGAAGAAGACCAGAAATCTCTCCAACCCTATCTAAAGCATTTCCATTTGAAATCCCCAGAGGTTGCGATGGGCTCGGTTAAAATCCCCTAGGCTGTGTCGAACTGCATCCCTTGCCCAAACCATCTCCACCCAGATCCCGTGCTACAAGATGAAATCTTGTTTGGCTTTCCTACTTTGATGCGTCGTCCCCAACCCTAATAAATCTATCTTTGCAAGGGTTTTCCTTTGTTTTTTGGCCTATTTGTCTTCCTCGACGCTCCAAACCATTGATGCACTCATCATTGAGACGAATACCCTCAAGCAAGCCCTTTAAGCCTTCCCCTTAGAGCCTGAAACAAAGGAAACCCTTGCAACAACGATGCCCAAATTCTGACCGTTAGCTTCCATAGCGACTTTTTTTCTGTATAACTATAATATTAAATTTATTTAGATTTATTTTATACAAGAAATATTGGGTTACATCTTAAGTAATAGAAAATCAAAAGATTAAGAATATTATTGGTGATAAAAATTGTACATCTTCATAAGGTGATCTAATAGACATAATCTTGATATTAACCTAGGTAGGGATCAAGAATTGTTCATGTTAAAAGCAATACCATAATTGTATTTTTAAAGTTTTTGATAGAATTTATGTGTGACCTTATTGATATAGGTTTCATTCCTGATTTGAAACAATGTCATGATATACTATGATTATGATATTAATATCATCAAATCATGTTATAGTAGGATGTTTACATAAAATTATTTAGGATTTATGTAATTATTGTATTAAAATATATTTTCATTATGTAAATGTCCCATTTTTCTCTTAATATAAATTTGTAAATATTAGGCTTATTCCTTGTTGCATAGGGTTTATGGTGATCCATTTTCTATGTTTTTGTTAGTTTTTAGAGTTTCTCTTCCCAGTATGTAATTCCACCTAACTCCACTTTTTCTTTATTTTTTATATGATTTTTGGACTTGCCCATCATGTCATGCTTTCTATCCGTAGACACCTAAAAATGACTAACTCATTTCTTCCAAAACATCATCATTTCTCATCATCATCCCTTATCAACCCCATTCATCACTATTAAGTAATTTTAATTTTTTTTTATTAATTTAACACACTTCCATCTTTAATGAAATAATTTTTAATTATTCTTCCATCCCCATAATTAAATAATTTAGAATTATTTAATTAAATCATGCATTCCTCTCATCCAACATAATTAAATAATTTTAATTATTTAATTAGCTATTTCCTCAAGAAATTAAATAAATTATTTAATTTATTTAGTTTGACTTTGCACATTCTTCTAAAAATAAATAAAATAATTATTTTATTTATTTCTTAAATATATCATTCTATTTTGTATTCCTCCAACTCTTAATTTAGTGACCATCTCTAAATCTAGTGAGTTGATTGAAAAATAACCTTGGTTCACTCTCACTCACTTCCACTTCATCCACCCATTTAGTTAGTCCTCTGATTCATGCATTCACTTAGCTCCTCATCACAACCCTTCATCCTGACACATGTCATGTGCATATTCCTCATGATATATCAACCAATATCATCCATTGATCATCTCAAACATCCCACACCATTGATCAAGTATCTATAAAATCTATAAAACACTGTCATTTAGCCATTCAATCTTTCCATATATTTTGTATCCATATTATACTCATTTTTGTGTTTCTTTTCCTAACAAGGTTATGCTAAGGTTTTATGAGCAATCCATACATTATTGAATTAGTATAATCATATTTTATAATGGAGTAAGACTAGGCATGTTGGTGAAGGTAAAGTAGGTTTATTTGATTTTCTTTCATGTTTGTGCACACACTTCATTGAGGTAAGTTATTTGATTATGAATTGGGTTTTGCTATTGCATTATTTCCATTTCAAAATTTATTATTATTTCTCCTTCCACATTTTTGCATGCCTAGTGGGACGCATGTCCCTGATTTTTAATAGTTGCATTGATTTTCCTTGAGGTTTTATGTCACAGGTACATAATGGTGTATCTAACTACACAGTGGCACTTTTAATAGCACTTTGGCATATTGGACAATTACAAAGACACATCTTATTTCTATGTATTTTTTGTTTGTAGGTTTAGTTTAACAAAGTGATGCTTTTGATTGTGTTTTGATGTATTTTATTTATATAATGACACATTCGATTATGTGAGTTTATTTTTTTAACCTAACATTTGAATGAATTTTTGGAATTAATCAAATTGTGCAATTTGGAAATCGTTGGGAGAATACAAGGTAAACAAAAACTACTAGCGAATTTGGTGTATGGATTTCAAATTATTTTTATTAATTAGTTGCACACTTTGTTTGGATTTTAATCAATTAATTTTGTATGTCATGTTTGGTGAAAATTTAGTGTGTATGCTCTCCCATTGTGCCTAGTGCAAGCCTGGGGATCAAAAACACTCTTTGTTCACATTTTTTCACTTAGTTTACCTAAGGAGCATTAGTTAATTGTGCTCTCCCCTTATGCTTCGTGCAATCTTATGGATAAAAAATTATAGTATCTTCTTTTTTGTTTTAGTAAGGAGCCTTTTTGGGGATTTTATCACCTCAAGGGAAACCTCAACCATGTTTATTGGTGGTATATATAAAGGAGGGAGAGTGAAAGTTACACCTAAAAGTGTGGCCAATTCCATTCAAGCCAAGCCACATGACCCTCGATCCTCAATACTTGTTTGGTGAGGAGAAGAGGGGAAACCACCTAGTCTCAAGCACTATTAGATAGGCTCATTGTTCTCAGAACCACTATGAACCTTGTTTTTAGAGACCTAATAACTTCAACAATTAATCTATTTGTGGTGCAAGGTATAGTATCATGCTTAAAGTTACCCAACATGTACCACCATGAGGAGAGATAAGATTTCTTTGGAGGTGTAAAAACCTTCAAGAGAAGGGGAAATATGAGCCATTGTGCCACTAGAACCCTATTGATTCCCTCTTGAGAGTGGAATGTGCATGCACAATCCTACAATATTTTATTGCTTGGGACCATACTAGTTTGATATACCCTTATTGAATAGTTAGGGTTGTTATCATGTTTGGTGTGTTTTCTTGTGAAGAACAATAAAACACCATTCAAAACTACTACCTTGAAATCATCAACTATTTTTCTTGTTGTTTTATGTCTCGCCAAATAATTTTCAAAAATTAATTCAAAAACTTGCAAATTTTACCAACAGTTTGTTGAACACCTAGAATACTGAGAGGGGGGGTGAATCAGTATTCCATTAAACCATTTACATAATATCAATCTAAGTAATGACACAACTCTAATTGTAATAACAAGTGAAAGCATTGAAACAACACAAGATCACAACACACATGAACACTAGGATTTTTACGTGGAAAACCCAAAATGGGAAAAACCACGATGAGGGTAAACTCACAATATAATATATCTGGATATAGAATATTACAATGGCTCACTACTAGGACTCACTATCCTTGAAGGCACATAGCCTAAAGTAAGTTACAAAATAGAGTATGGCTCACTACCAAGAGGTGAACTGAGATAGAATGCACCTTCCTTGTGTTGGAGTTCAGTTCCAATGAAGTACAAAATATAAAACACTTCACTATAAATAATTATGTCTTCTCATTCATATAATTTTGCACATTTGTACCATGTAGCAGTCCATACATGATATGTCTTTTTCGCTCTATGTCACATCTCCTTCATATATATATATATATATATATATATATATCCATTTCATGTTTCAAAAATGTCTTTCATATATATCGTATATATTCACATAACACTAATTTAGGTCAACCTAATTAGAGTAGCCTTATTTCAAATCAAAATTAACTCTGTCGGAATTATTCTCAAAACATGTTCATCTTTGCACCCAACACAAGCATGTAATATATGGTATCAGTCGACATAGACTAGAAGATAGATCCATTTAGCTACTCAACAAATATTTAAAATCTTGAACACAAGTTCATAATTAGGTCGACCAGAGTTAGACCTAAAACATCAAAGACTTCAATCATAATTTACCAAACGTGTAACACCAAAACTTGTTAATGCATTGAATTCTCCTTTAAATGACATCAAATAACTTATCTTTTTTAATTTTTTATTTATTCAAGGGGTAAACGCTTTTGAACCGGAGCTATAAACCAGAATACAACCATTCCACAATACCGCCCTAATGGGGTTTGAACCTTGGTGGCAAGAACAACAATGCCACCGTTAAACCATCGCACCATGCCAATACCAGCATCAAATAACTTATCTTCAACTCTACAAGGAAAAAAAATAAAATTATGAGAAAATGTGGAATCTCCCACATCAATGCGCTATATAGGAACTTACTGTAAACCTTAGAATAGAACACTGTTTTACCAAACTTCTGCTAATTGTACATGTTTCCAACTGTATGACCAAGCCAACTGAAATCTTGTTAGTAGATACAAATGATGTCGAGATAGAACATATTATTAGCTTATGAATGAATCTTATAAAATAAGATAATCCAGACTAAACACTAGTACATAAACAACAATAAACTACTAAAAAAACTACTAAAAACTGCTTATAAATGACTACAGTTGGTCACGTGACCACTAGTAGTTTATTTCCAGTCATATAACACGGCCAAATTGATGACTAAACCATTTTTAGTCATTTATTGGTTGTTTTGATCAATCGATTTGGTAGTATATTTAGTCATTGATTTAGTCATGCATTGATGCGATCTGGTCACTTATTTAGTCATTTTTTTCCACTATTATATTTAGTTGTTGATTTAGTCATTGATTGATATAATCTGGTTACATATTTAGTCACTTTTTATTCACTGATATATTTAACTGGTCACTTATTTAGTTGTTGATTTAGCCATTGATTGTTGTAATTTGGTCACTTATTTAGTCATTTTTTTCTTCACTAATATATTTATTCATTGATTGTTGTTAACTGGTCACTTATTTAATTATTTTTATTCACTGTTCACTAATTTACTATCAATTAATAGTATATTTAGTCAATTTAATTATTAATTGATGTCAATTAGTATTATAGTTAGTCATTTTAATTGACTGATATTTGAGGATTTAAGCATAAAACACAGAAATACACATCAATCATCAATTGCACACAATAAGATAGCCATTGAGAAGGTAAAATTGGTGAACTTTATTAATAAAATAAAGGTGTTTTAATTACAACTTAGAAATAGAGTATTACAATTGTTATTTTTAGTCACAAGACTGAAAATATGAGTTACAATATTGCACATAAATGACTGTAAGAAAGAAAATTCTCCAAAAAACTTCTACAATGATGGAAACACATGCTTGAAGCCCTTTAATGTGAGAAAATGCCCCTTTCATCTCTTAAAACTTCTACAACGACGTGGGAAATCTTCCTAGAGCAAGCTGTAATGTGTAGAATCCAAGAAGAGTGTTGATCGTGTCCCATATATGAAGCTCTCTCCTTCAATGCAGTCAACAATAACCCAACTAGAATCTTTCCTCCTTTATATGCAATGTGCTATCTGATATGAGCAATAGGGTATTGCCTTTTCTTCCATGAATGAAGTTGTTCCTCAATACAACCAACAAAATTACTATTAGTCACAAAGAATAAAAGTGCATTGTATAAATTGCAAGTTTACAAAAGTCCAAACACAACTAAAAGATAAATCAATTAAAAAATTGTAGCCTTGTCAACAAATGCCTTAAATATCTAGTGTTCAACATAGGCCTGAAATATGCATATTGAACCTTTGATTTCAAAACCTTGTTCAAAGTTTAAGAAAGGTGATATGCTCAGATTATAGAATGAAACTGACATTATAGAATGAAGGCTATCAACACTAACCAAACTAGAACAAAATTATCAACAAAAATTTCCTAGAAACCAAGCCCAAGAATGCCATCAGAATTAACAGACAACAAAAATGTCAACCTTGGTTCATGTGTTGTCTAAGTAAAGACCTGCACCATGGAAGAATCCATTTATACATAAATTCCAAATTAAGTTGATGAGAAAATATCTTTGATATCCAACTAGGAAGCCTTAACATCCAAAAATTACTAACCTGATGTTTCACAACAAGTTTCCCAACTGTGACATCATCTTTACTTAAGAATCAAATATTGATCCACTGCCATATTGAATCTCACAGGATTCTCCTTCACAAATAAAAAATGATATATATTAATTTTTTACCAACTTCCTTAAAATCTCCATGTAAGCGGACTAAAGTGAGGTTGAGGGTTTGAAGTAGAGTACCATCTTCTTGGTATGTGCTTGACTTTGATGACTTGTATCTTGAATGAAAATAGCAAGCTAGCTGCATTGTAAAATCATTGTTAATAATTGTTACAAAAATAACCACAAAATACTCTTTAATTAAAATAATCTTTCTAGATATTTTAGTTAATTTCTAAGAGAGATAATTTCACTATCCAAACAACCATCAATCTATTTACTGTATATAATTTCCCAAAATTCAAAATTTGAATGTAATGAAACTAACCATAATTACCAAAGATTTGACACCAAAAATGTAGTACAAAATGAATTGTTTGACATAATGCCTCAAAGAGATGTCATCTCATGGAATGAAATGATATGATTGCAGAATGTGCACAAAATGGATTTTGCAAGGAAGCTCTCAAAACCTTTGAATTAATGAAGTACTAGAACACCGACATTGTAAGCTTTGCTTGTGTTCTAGATGCATGCAGTCATGCAGGTTTAGTAGATGAGGGTTGCACATACTTCACACATCAGTAACCCATATTGTATTTCATATATAGTTGATCATTAGGTGTGCATGGTTGACCTTTGTGCCCATGCTGGCTATCTTGAGGACACCCTAAACATTATTATTGAGATGCCAGTTAAACCTTTGGTTCCTATGGATCATTTATGAATATAGGTTGAGTATTCTAGTGACACTGATTTTTTAATTGGATCCTCAAAATGCTACAACTTATGTTCTTCTGTAAAACATCTATGTAGAAGCGGGCAGGTGTGGTGAGGTTCAAATAGCAAGGAAATTGATGAAAGATAGAGGAATTAAAAAGATACCTACATGTAGCTAGATTGAAGGGCATAAAATGGTACATGATTTTTTGTGAAGGAGACATATCACATTCACAAACATGGGAAATATATGCAAAATTGGAGAAATTGGCTTAGAAAATGAAGGCAGCAGGGTATTTCCATATTCAAGACTTTTACTCATTGTTGTGGAATAGAAGAAAAAAGAATAATTTATTTTCCACCATAGTAAAAAGTTAGAAATTTCATTTGGTTTGCTAAACATGGCCCCTGGTACAACTATTAAACTTGTTAAGAACCTTTGAGTATGTTCTAATTTTCACGCTGCATCTAAATTCATCTCCAAGATTGTTGCAAGAGAAATTGTTCTGAGAGATGTGAACCATTTCCATCATTTTAAATAGGGACAATTTTCTTGTGGAGAATATTGGTGATGCTAAATGAAACAATCTAAAAACTAGGCTCACACTATAATAATGTGCACTACATCAGATATCTGGTAATAACAAAGGGACATCCATCAAAGCATAACAACAGGGATTTTTTTTGTCATATGTTGTAGTTACAAGTGCCCTGCTAGACATACATGAAAATGTGGAAGCAATATACACAAGGCAAGCAAACTATTTCAAAAAAACGCCTCAAAGAAATGTGATATTTATTTTTATAGTTTAACTGCGATACCACACCATTTTGACATGATCCTTGCGGTGATGCGGGATGTTACTGCTACACTGCACCGTTATTGCTTGACCTTCGTGGTAATGTGGGATGTTACTACTACACCGCACTGTTATTGCTCGGCCTTCGTGGTAATGTGGGATGTTACTGCTACACCACACCTTGTCTTCTTGGCTCTTGCGAGGATGCAAGAGAAGTATTTGAGTTATCACCATACCTCACATTTATTGCTCGACCTTCATAGTAATGTGGGATGTTACTGCTACACCACACCGTGTCTTCTTGGCTCTTGTGGTACGACGATATTATGAAACTTGTCACAATAGTCTTATGAAACTTTTCACGATCATCTACTACCTTGACACAATAGTCTTATGAAACTTGTCAATATTTGTGGGCACCTTTTAAATTACATTAAGATCTATAAGGAAACTATCTTATAGGGATGAAAGTCCCAAGAAACATGGCAATGGTTACAACAATAAATAGTTAACTAGAAACCATGAATTTTCAATGTTGTAATGGAGAATATACAGAGAGTTAAGTCAGCGGACAAACATCCTTGGAGAATTTTCATCAAAATTATGACAATCTAAGAGTTCGTAGTAGAAAATCATATACCCTCAAAGACCTAACAATCATAATAGACCTAGTGATAGCTTTCAGAGTCATAAGAATAAATTCATAAGAGAATAGATGCAAGAGAATGAAAAGACACTGAGATGGAAGGGAAGTTGGTAGAGTTGAAGAATCAGACCTATAGTGAGAAGGTAGGGAGAACAAAGTAATTTATAGTCAAGAGCATCATGGTAGTTTCTCAGGTGACTATATTTGGGAAAGGAGAGAACTTAGTGACAACATTACCATCAAAATAATAAGGATACTCAAAACCCTACCAAACCCTAGGGCCTTTTTCATCACCTTGTAGAGATCTCAAACATGCTTGAAAATATTTCACGGAGACTAAAATCATCTCTATTTCTGATGATCATGAAAAGTAACAAAAAGTAACAAAATTTAGATTTACAAGTGATGAAAAGAAGTAAATGGAAAGTATATTATGCTGAATTTATTTATTTATTTTAAACTTAACCATTAACTATCCAATACAATCTAACAAAATACAAATATACAATGAAATATTATGATTAATAAAACGACAATTTTAATGGTTATCTTAAGGTAGACACAATTTTTTTGTGCAAGTGAAAAATACTACTCTTAGATTATTCTGAACAAATAGCATTTTCATTTACATTATTTTCAAGCAATAGTTTTTTAGATCCGTCTAGCTATACAAAAATCAAATCAAATCTGCAACGATCTCAAAGATCTGAAGGT